>LKNJ01001422.1:153947-202315 GCA_002120245.1 Maccullochella peelii
CACACACACACACACACACACACAGACACTACTAATGTATTTGTCATCAGCTATAACTGCTCTTGTGGGCACCTATAAATGGAGGCTGATGTATAAATAATATGTCTTCATAGGTAAAGTTATAATTGTTGGCAAATACTGCACTTTGATAAACACTTGATGGATGGATGGTGCATAAATGTCCTTATGTCTGCTTACAACTACAGTATAGCTAATATATACCATTTATTAAATGTGTACATACTACTTATAAAATGTCCTATCACATTTTCCCAGAGCCCAAGGTGACGTCTTTAAATTGCTTGTTTTGTCTGCCCAACTGTCCAAAACCCAAAGATATTCAACTTACAATTATGCAAAACAGAGAAAAGCAGCAAATCCTCACATTTAAGACGCTGGAACCAGGGAATGATAAATGATTAGTTGATCATCACAATTGTTGTTGAGTAATTTTTTGTCGATTGTTTCAGCACCAGTTCTCTGTTACAGGCCTGCATGAATCAAAAAAAAAAAATCAGTTGTTTTCATCTGATGAACCTTTTTAAGAGTGTTTGTGTGTGTGTGTGTGTGTGTGTGTGTGTGTGTGTGTGTGTGTGTGTGTGTGTGTGTGTGTGTTTTATGTCTGTGCTGTGGTGTGCAGATGCTCAGGGTGAAAGTGGCAGAATGTGACCAGTGGAGGAGCTGCAGTGACTGTCTGGGAGCAGGCGACGCCCACTGTGGCTGGTGTACTCTGGAGAATCGGTAAGAAACACACACACACACACACACACACACACACACACACACACACACACATTTTGTTTGTGTTTCTCTGTCTGCTGCTCCTCCATCTATCCAGTTAACAGACTTGTTCTCTGTCCCTCTCAGCCTCTCTTCTGCTACCAGTAATACATATAATTCAATCACATTATCATATGCTTTGGTGTCACGCACATGCCACATGCTCTTTGACGTAATCTGTTGAGGAAATGTGGAAATGTCTACTGTCTCTGCTGTCTGTATTTAAGCAGTGACCCAGCTGCAGCTGTTTATACGGGTGATTGATTTAAGTTAATGTTCATTTTCAAGCAATAAAAAATCTGATTGATGGCATAATAAAATGATTTGAGCTTGTCGTTTTGATACTTTTAGAGTTCGAATCAATAAAACCACTGAGACTTGTTTGCTGGTTTTCATCATCCTCATTCTCAATTTAAAAATGTCGCCTGGCTGAATGAGTCTTGGCAGCATCAGAGTGTGTTTTTGGGTTGCAAGGCTGTTGTTGGATCAAGCAGAATTGATTTGCTTTTCATTAGGCCTCCGACATTATTGTTTGGAGCGGTCCCCTGGTTCTTTGGTAGTTTGGGGAGGGAGTGACGTGCCGGGAGCGCCCAGTGAGGAGTGACTTGGCTGAAGTGTTACTGTGATTAATGTGGCTCTGTCAGGACCGTCTCTCTGGCTCTGTGTTCCCTGGCTTTCAGGGAGAATATATGTGTTGTCGAGCTGTGTTTGTTTGTGTGCTGCTGTCTGTGTGTGTTTGTGAGTCAGTTGGTTGCTTGGTTGATTAAAGCAGATCAGACGAGATAGTGAATTTTGTGATGAGTTGTGCTGCAGCTCTGGAGGCTCTGGCATTGCCAAGGGCCATTCAGAGCTGAAAGAGTGGAACTGAAGAGAGTTTTTTTTGTGTGTGTGTGTGGTCAGATTGCCTCGCTGTCATCTCCATGTCTTTTCTACTTATTTATCTATCTGTCGTCTCTTTATCCCAGTCCCTTTCTCGCTTCACTGCATTTTTTTTACCCTCGTGATTCTCTCTCTGTCTTCGGCTTCCTTTTTTTCTTTTTTTTTTTCTTTTTCTCTCTTGCCCTCATATTTTCCAGTAGCTTTGAGAATTTAGCTATCCCTCTCTCAACCTTTCTCTCTGTCTTACTAGTCCTCGTCTCCTCCTCCTCCAGTGCCCTTGTCCTCCTCTCTATCCCTCTACAAAGGAGCGTTGATTGTGATGATGGTGGTGGGAGGGAGAGTGCACACTGGTTCTTTTGACAAGGAAATGTCAAAGTGTGTGAGCCTGTGTGTAAGTGTCAACGTGTGTATGTGTGTGTCGCTGTCTGGCTCTCGGAGGCCAGGGAGCTGATGTCATGAGTGTGTGTGTGTGTTTGATGCACTGTTTGGCCAGTCCTGCCAGCCGCTGGGCTGGCGCTGTGCCCTCAGAGCCCGGGGGATCAAGGGGTTGACGTGTGGGGGTGGATGGTCTCCATCACCTCGCTGTCTGATACAACTACAGACACTGAGTAGAGGAGGAAATAAAGGACCATTAGAGAACTATCTTATAATCTGTGAAGCCACCGCTGTCTCTGTGGGTGTCTGTTTGATTTTATGCATGGCTCTGACGTCTCTTAGCACGTCTGCATGTAGAGCGAGCACGAAAACATGTCTGTTCGCTTGTTGGAGTTGGCATTGTTTTCTGAAAAAGAGAGAGCTCGTTTCTCCGCCAGAGATACAGCTTAGTCCTTGATCATTCTTTTCATGTTTGAGCTGGTTTAATCTGCCACATGTCACAAGAAAGCACTTAAATATCTTTTTTTGAATCAAATTATGCATCATGTGCAGTCTTTGCTATTCACAAATTAT
The DNA here is from genome assembly GCA_002120245.1 of Maccullochella peelii. NCBI lineage: Eukaryota > Metazoa > Chordata > Actinopteri > Centrarchiformes > Percichthyidae > Maccullochella > Maccullochella peelii. The sequence continues at coordinate 156,555 of LKNJ01001422.1, forward strand.
CACACTAATCTGCATGTGCTTGGCTCACAGTGACTTTCTGTGTGTGTCTGTGTTTCTGTGTCTGTGTGTGCAGTTAGAAGCTCATATGTTCTGCTGTTTAACAGTCTCACTGGTTTCCCACCTTATCTGACATACAGACACTTGGGAGGTGATGAGCTTTCTCAGGTCATATTTTAGCTGCATATGTTGACTCTGTTTATTTTAAGACGCTGCTTGAAAAGCTTTTAAAGTTTTAAAGTGAGGCAGGTGAGGAGTATGTGTGTATGTGTGTGTCTACTGCATGTTTATTGTAGTGTATGTATGTTAGTTGTTCCGGCCTTTTAGGACAGAGAAGTGCTTTAAATATATTCTTCTGCACTGCTGCACTTGATCAAATTGCCATTTGAATTATCAGGCAAGAATAGAATATAGAATAGAAAAAATAGAGAACGGAAAAAATATCAGTAATTGAGTGACTTGGTGAGTTTGCTAGCCAGTTGTTACAAACCACATGCTTGTTTGTTGATCTTCACCTGAGACTGGATGTCTTTTTTCTTTTGAGATTGTGAGATGAAGTTTCCTGGATGCCTGCTTCAGTTTATAACAAGTGGCATCTATGAGGTATTCTGCACTTAAAGATAAAATCTCGAGTTTACTTGATAATCTAAACATATTCTTCTAGATGGAAAACAAGCAGGGCACTTTTAACCCATTGTAACCCAAGAGGAAGTTGCGTTTTACGCCGTGATTTCAAAATGAAATGTAAATAAATCCCAAAACATGGTTAGTTGTCACAAATGCTTGTAATTATAATCTCAAAGGTAGGGCTGGGATATTGAACCTCAATACTTTTTGAGTGCTGATCGAAACGTGCCTGTAGCATCCTGAAAGTTAGCATCGAATGCTTCGCCAGGTCTTGTTTACACACTCTTTGGTCACATATGTCCAGATTTAAGTCATGTTTTGTTAAATTAACAAACATGGGTTTACTGTAGAAGAGAACAAGGCTGAAGAGTCTACAGCCATGCTAGCAGCCAGTGAGGCTGCACAGCTACACGCTAGCGTCAGCACGCTAACATTCTCACAATGACAATGCTTACATGCTGATGTTTGGCAGATAACTAATGTTTACCATGTTCACCATCTGAGGCTGGTGGGAATGTCATTAGTTTTGCAGGTATTTGGTCATAAACTAAAGTGTTGGACATTAATTGTGATATCTGTACTGAAACTCAGGTATCATACTGACAGCTGTATAAAAAAATGTTTTCAGGAGCGCCATGCTGCATGGTCGCATGGCCATATGGCCGCATGGCCAACACAACGCCCCCCGACCTTTGTTGCATGTCATACCCCTCTCTCTCCAATAAAGGTGGAAAATCCCCCAAAAATAGTCTTTTTTTTTTTTCAAAAAATTTAACTTCACTTTCAAAATGAAAATGAAACCAATAGCTAAATAAATCGTACATTTCCAGTGGATTAGACTGTTAATCTGTAAATCCATTTTGATTTTGAGTTTGCTGAGAGTGTGTTCAGAGTTTAGGAGTTTGTTTGTGTTGAGGGGATTTTTGTGTGGCTTGCACAGCCACTCAGTTCTATTTTTAGTTCAGCAGCTACCCTCATGGCCCCTCTCAGTCCCTCAGTGCCAATGGGACTGAGAATCTGGACATTCATTTTCCAGACACAAATACTCACACTTACAGCCATGCGGGCACACAGACGCACACTTTATTTTAAAACAACTATGGACGTGTGAGAGGGAAGTGGGATGTGCCAAACTCATTATGTGGCATGTTAGGACGTTGCTAAATGGGGCCTCTTTGGTTTGGTCCTTACTCTGAGGTCACTTTGTCCTTCCAGTCTGCACTGCAGATGAACTGAGCTCTGTGCCAACTGCTAGTGGAGTTCATTAGTGAAGCAGAAGTCAGAGCATGAGGCCACCTTGCCCTTTTACAATTCATCTGTCCTAGACCTTCGTCATACTCACAGATGGGCACACTGTATGCTCAGTGCATGTCCACACAAACACACACGTTCATGGATGCACTCTTGGTCCACACAGATCAAGAATCAGTAGGATTTTTATTCAGCTATCGGTAACCGGCCCCTGATCTTAGTGCCTGCGGGATGGGTTGCCATAGCAATGTATGTGACCTGGAGTCAAGTAGTCTCTTGTGTTGAGCCAGACGAACTGACAGCCGTGGTCTGAAAGTGACATTAGGAGACCAGAGCACCTCATAAATCTGTGGGAAGCAGACCATGAAACCCAACGGTGAGAATTCGTCAAGTCCTGGAATGAAATGGAAACACAACAAGTTCGCCCTCTCCTCACAAAGGAAAAAATGTTGACCTTAAAGCTCTGCATTCCCACACCAGCCTGGTAGTCCAGTGACTGATTGGGTCTTGATTCCCAGCTGTAGCAATGACAAGCAATTACTGCATATGAGATGATCACATTCTGATATGGGACATGCTGATAGAAAATCTAACCCCATAATGATACGCCAACTTTTCAGCTGTAGTCAACTTTTCTGTGCAGGCTAACAAGGAAATGTGTTTGTTTTTTTTGTCATGTCATCATAAATTTTCCACGACATGTTCAGCACAGGAATTCTCCAAATACTCGTGTCTCTTCGTACTGTAATCTAATCTGCACATAAATATGATATGATAAATATGTCTGTATACGTATATTATATATTATATTATAATATTACTGTACCAAAATTTCTGTCTGTCACTTTGTCCAGATGTACCATCCAGAAGGAGTGTGCTCAGGGGCTGTTGGCACGCTCCTGGATCAGCATGGGTGAAGGCCTCCAGCAGTGTCCGTCCATGACCCTGACACCCCCAGAGATCAGCACCTCTGCAGACATCAAGGTATCATCAAATCCCTCCGTATTATTGTTGTCCATCACTCCCACTGCACAAGTCAAATAGACACTGCTGTTGTTCTTCATAATGTTATGGCTGTAATGGGGGCAGTGTATTTAAAGCTGATGTCTCATGACCACCTATATAACCTGACACCTCTCACTATTATTATGTTTTGGCAAAGTTGACTTTACTAAGATCTACACAACACAACAGCCTGCATGCATATCCTGTTATTACTGATTGAATGTCTCTAATAAAGTATAAAAATAATTTTTTTAACTATCCTGTACAGTCGCTCCTTTATTAATCATAACAGAAAGCTGCTAAACTAAAGTGAAACTGAAGCTAAAGTGAAGTTAAATGTAACGCACATACTGCATCACATGTTGCCAGTTGTTATTCTGATCCGTGAAATGAAACATGTGTGACTCTAACCAAGACACTGAGAGTTTTGCTTACATGTAGGCTGTCACTTTGCTCTTAAAACACCAAACCAGCTGTGTGTAAAAGGAGAGCTTACCGGTGGCACAGCATGAGAGTGCATGCCATACACAGCTGCTTCCCTCGCTCCTGTGTATCTGTGAGCAGTGGCTTTAACCATTTACTGACAGTGATTAACTTGTGTTTTTGATATTTGTCGGTAATGTTTGACTCAGCAGGGAAAAGTTACCTCAGAGTCTCCAGCTGCTGTTCTAAAACACACCTGGTTAACGTTTCTGGTTATGCAACTCTAACTGGTTTAATTATGATGGACAGTCAGACACCTAATCTTATGCAACACCATCAGATTGAATTCATATGAAGTTTTCCTATTTGGAATAAGAGGGTGAGGCAAAAATATTACGCTTCTCAAGCCCCTCAGATGCCACAGCTGGTGCCTGTGCCCTGGCGCAGACCAAGGCACAGGAAAGTCCCACGTGTGCAGGGGGCCTAGAGTGCCTAGATTTTTCAAAAAATATTCAAATCTGATGAATGGATTTGTGCAAATTGAAGTTTCCAGTATGTCATGATGTTATGTGGAAAATGCACCCAGTCAGTCCTGTAACGCAAATCCATTTTAAATTCAATTTATCCCAAAATTTGCAGCCAAGAAATAATCCGCCCTATCAAACATCTTCTCCATCAGCAGCAGTACTCACATGGAGCAGACTGGACTTTAACTTTCATAGTTCAGGAAATTAATCTATTGTTATCATTCAGATGCACGCATCAAAAACAGCTGATTACTCATACTATTACACATTAATATTGCCTCTTAAGATTACTGTGCCCTATATTAATTTTCTCCAACATTGTCTCCAACACGCCTGGCTATGCAATTCAGCCATCATGTAATTGGTTTATGGCATGCAGATATCTTATCTCATACATGCTACACTGTTCTCTCAGCAGAATTGTTGCTGCTCGGATTCTTTGAGAGCTCAAAGAGCAGAGACTTTTCAACCAAATGTGACTGTACAACCATTGACTTTAAATGGTCAGTTCATTGTAGTATCTCTAGTGTCTATTGACACCCATTCCTGTATACCAAATCAATTCTACTTAGTAATTCTGTGTTTTGAGCATGTTTGAAAAAGTGACAAAAGTATGTGCAAAATGTCACTATGCATAACAAATTTGCTTGATTTTTGAGGGTGCTTTTGATGTACACTGTCATCGCAGAATCCAGTGCACAAAGAAAAGGAAGGGGGCTACTCGCACCTGGAAAAAATTACAACAAATTCTTGACAGTGGCATGACAGCTCCAAGAGTGTCTGTTAAACAACAAATAGAGACTAAGGAAAAACATTTTGCTTTGTCTTTTTTAGATTTAATTTAAAGTGTAAAATCCTAAGTGGCAGTTTGATTGGCGTCTGTTGGTGCAGATCTTCTGCCATTTCCTGTTCAAGTACACTAATACAGTACAGTAATTTATTGTATTCAAACAGCAGAAATAGTATACTATGAAAATTAGTATAGTACATACTGTATTGTCCTCTCATTTGCAGTGGCAAACCAATTCGATTTTTATCAACCACTAAAATATGGTGGAAATTGATAGCAACAAAATGAGTAACATTATCAAGAACATAAACTCCATGATTCCAGTCCCCTTCACATGATGTTTCTGTTGTGCAAATGAAGACACAAAGGCCTTCTTGCTTCGTCATAGCTTCTTGACTGTATGGATTTGGGACTCTCAAATTTGAAAACTGTCAAATATTGAGTACTACATAACTACATAACACCACCAGTCTGATTTTAATCAAACCCGGCAGGATAATGCATTCTGGTAAATAGTGCCTGCCCAAGGAGTGCCTACATCATACTTGACATGGTATGACATGTAAACTTGTTTTCGTTCCTTCCAGTCAGTATATCATGTAACAGAAGCATAATAACAATATGATAATTAGCTCAGTGAATTTTGACACTTGGAATATATTTGACCTTTAATTACAGCTCATAATTAGACGAGGCTGAGAGACGACAGGTCATTAATTGGTTCATTAATTGTGGATATGTTATGTAGGTCAGTTTGGCTGGGCTGTAATAGATCTACCAGCTGCCCAGTCCACAGGCATCCGTCAGAGGAACAGGAAGCTGCTCAGCTCAAGGTTGTCTCACCAAACAGGAAGCAGCAGGCAGGAAGCCTGGGCCTTAGCCAGGACATGATCAATTCCACTGAACAATAGAAAAGATTTTTAAGACATGTTAGCACATGTTGCTGGCCACTTCAGCTGGTATCCGCTGCTCTCCCTCTCTGCTTAACAATCTCTGTCTGCCTGCCCCTCCTCTTACCTTTTTCTCACATTGAAATCATTTAACTGAAATTCAGTCATGTCAGTGAGGTGTTATGTTTCTCATTATACGTCTGTCATACTTCATCACATAGCCAGATTTAGATGTGAATGTAGCACTGCGCCATCTGTTTCTTCATTGCACATTAGTTTCTCCATTTCTCTGCCTGAACTCCTGAACAAACTTGAAGTAATGCCAGCGCCATTTGCCCTCTACCAAAGATTAACTGTACTTACACTGGATTTGAATATATGTGTGTGGGCGTGTGGAATTGAATTTGTAATTAATTTCTATTAAGATGAGCAGCTATTTATATTTATGCTCCTGTATCTGTTTCTGTCGTAGAATGTCGGTATTCTGATAAATGGCAGTGTTCCTGATCTGGTCGGCTCCCGGGTGGAGTGTGAATATGGGCCGGGTGTTTCTACAGCTGCCACCGTGCACCTGGACTACGGTCTCGCTCAGATCCAGACCTGTCCCCTGCTCCCTCGAGAAAACTACCAACCAATCCTCCCTGGCACAGGTGAGACTGAGCACAGGCATCCATTTGGCTGTGCGCCCATGCTGCCAGTTATAAATCTCCTCACAATACAAGTACAGTTACAGTATGTGATTATGTTTTTTTTTTGTTTTGTTTACAAGATGTTGAGCTGTATTAGAACAAATGTAATTTCCCCTTTCATCTTTCAAAACGCAGCAAAGTCAGTGTAGCATGAGGATGTCTCCCTGTCTAGTTTGTGTTATGACAGTGATACCAATCTCGAATGGTTGACACATGCGGCATTGTTTACATGCCTTTGTTTCTCCAGATCATCTGACTGTTTCTGTGGCGATAAAAGTGAATGGCACATCTGTGGTATCTGGGAGCTTCATTGTCTATGACTGCGAGAGGACTGGAGCAATACACCCCAAGACGTCGTGAGTCACACGTCCATTGTCACAGCTGTTTATCTCCAGTTTCTTGATTTACTCGGTTGATGATACTTGGCCAACTTACAGCATCGTTATGATCCCTTACGTCCAATTTCGCTCACTTAGAGTAAAATTCCACAGTGTTGGAAAGTAAAGTAAGTTCATTTACACAAGTACTGTACTTAAGTACAATTCTGAGGTACTTGTACTTTACTTGAGCACAGTTTATACTCATTTATACTCATTCTCCACTTCATTCCAGAGGGAAATGTTATCTGACAGCTATAGTTACTGGTTATGAGTAAAATTAAGATTTCGCATAAAAACTACATATGATAAGCTTATACGCGAGTACACTACATTGTTAAAGATTAAACCAGTGGTTCCCATCCTTTTTGGCTTGTGACCCCTTACAGAAAAGCAGTGTCTAGTCGGGGCCCCTTGTCATGTTTCAGATGTCTATAAGTTGTCAGCAGTTCAACCAAAGAGTGATTTAACCTCTTAGCTTTTCAGGTGATTTCATTTAAATAACTGTTTAAGATAACAGAGGTCAAATTGTCCAATATTTCACCAAAAAAAAGCAAAGATTAGAGAAGGTCTCATGACCCCACAGGTTTTTGTTTGGACCCTTTAGAGGGGCCCAACCCCTAGGTTGGAAACCACTGGACCGAACTACCTGACTGTATAAAAAAGTAGTTAAAACAGTAAAATTATGCTTACACAATGATACATTAGTATTATAATAATGTAATATCCAATAACATCGGTCACAGGGGCCATTTTTCTGCAGAATGAGTAGTTTTACTTTTGCTTTAAGTGCCTTTTGCTTAGAATATTTCTGTACTTTTAAAGCAGGATTTTGAATGCAGGACTTGTACTTTTGATGGAGGATTTTCTCATTGTTTTATTGGTACTTTTATTTAAGTACAGGATCTCACAGAGTACTTCTTTCACCACTGCTTAAACCTTCATCCACTGGCTACTTGATTTGCAGGCGATCCCTCAAAACAAACCTTCCTAAATGAGATCAAAATACTAATAAACTACAATTATAGGTATTCCTCAACAGAGGTACTTTGCCAAGCTATGGCATCACTCAAATGTCAGTTTGAGTCTCACTGGCATTGTAGGTTTGCAAATATAACTGGAAGCTGAAAGAACAGCAAAGCTTCTCTACTCTGTCTCGAAGGCCTTTCCGCTTTGTCCCTGACCTCTTCCTCTCATGTTTTTTTCCTGCTTTCTGTTTAGGCCTCAGTGGGTAAATATTGACAACACGTCCTCTTGGAGGGCTTATTGTGTATTTGGCTCACTCAAGGTTTCTCAGTGCAGGATCAAATGTGGGATTAATATGCTGTAAACGTTAAGCCAAAGGAAATTGGATATGTATGTCTGGCTGGTCATGTTGATGTTTGTTTTTGTGAAGGACTGCGACTTGTATAGCCTGGTCACAAAGAGGGTTTTCTCATATCTGGAGGCAATCCAGCTGGCTTCCTCTTGCATGTTGGACCATGTCAGAGGATCCACTTTATCTGATGGGCAGATCTTAGCTTTAGAGGGGCATCAGTGTGTGTGTGTGTGTGTGTGTGTGTGTGTGTGTGTGTGTGTGTGTGTGTGTGTGTGCGTTTGGGTGTGTCCCTTTTGTTCACTATTTGAAAACAGCCTGTAGGTGTGAACACAGCAGTTGCAGGTACATGTGTGCAAGATTGCACCCAATATGTGCACACGGCCTCGGTGCTTGGCGAGGTCCAGGAGTGTGAAATTAGACGGTGGTTTGTTGAAGGTGATAATGAGCAAAGTGCCATTCTCACAGAATGAGCATTGGGCTGCAAACTGCGGAGCTGCTATACTCTATCTGATTTTAATCACTTCAAGCTGTTTTTTTTAATAATCCCTAAAGAGATTCTTATGAGCCACTTCTCCTCAATGAAACTAGATAGTAGAATCTCTTTGTCTTGTGCTTTATGAAAAACGCCTTCACTTAGGTCTTTTCATTTGTGTTAAAATGTCAAAACAAAAAAAGTCTTCTGCATGGGTGAGTGTTATTAGACATTAATGTCAATAGTGTCTGTACAAACTATCACTGTCACATAGGAAGTAAAAGTAAGTTACTGAAAACATATTGTTATATTGGAAAAACATCGTCATCCCGTGCTACTTTAGTGTGTGATTTAATTACTTGAGTGAAAACACATTTTCGAAAGATGTCAGTGGAAGACATTTTCATTCAGCTACATAACAGTATACACAACGAGGTGAGGCGATGTCAGCAGCATACCTGTGGATGCTCTGCTAAAGGGCTGGACAATAAACCGAATTTTAGGGCTGCAACTAGTGATTATGGTAATTATCTTAATTATTTTCTCAAATAATAAATTAATTGTTTGACAAGTCTGAAAATAACCCTGATGACGTCATAGTGATGCCATCAGGGTTATCTCAAATTGAGCTGGAGACGTACATTTTTTAACATTGTTTAACTGTGTTAGAAGAAGCTATTAAGTTGCATTATGGGAAATGTAGGATCCACAGTTTTCGGAGCTTGGCCCATACTAGGAACTAAAATTCAGAATATCTCGGCATCTGCTCATTCAATTTTAACAGTTTTTTTATTTTTTATGTATCTATTGTGAGTCCACCAAATTAACAAAAGTGCAATGCTAAATCACTTTAACTAGTCCTACTGTGATAAGGATCAGAATAAACATATTAGAAATGAGTCGACATAAGAGAGGAAATATCATCCACCAATGTAGTAAAAAAAAAGTAATTGTTACATCATTATCAAAGTAAATGTGGCAAAATATTGCGGTTATTATTGGTTGAAGTTTGAACAAAACCTCACCAACGTAGAGGAAAGTTACGGATTTCAGCTTTAAGAGGTCTTTATTCATGATATGACATTCATGTGTTGAATCAGTGTTTTTCAAGGAATCTGTTTGTGTGTGTGTGTGTGTGTGTGTGTGTGTGTGTGTGTGTGTGTGTGTGTTTGTGTGTGGGAGAGTGTTTAGACAGTTCTCCCATGACCCATTCAAAGTGGTCACTAGGCAGAGTGTTAATGACAACCAGACGATAGCATTCCAGTCTCACCAAACAGCCCAGTAGGACAACCACCTAACCTGCCCTCTCACTTTGTTTTTCTCACTCCCTTAATGTCTCATGTCTCTCAGCCACACACACACACACACTCTCTCTCTCTCTCTCTCTCTCTTTCTCTGTTTCATTTGCTTTTTATGTCTCTCTCTGTGCCTCATGTTTCGGCACTTCTTTCCTTTCTCCCTTTCCCTCGTCTGTCACTCCCCCTGAAACTGGTCCTTTCTTCTCGACGTATTTCTCGTTGACAGAGACGTGATTGAGGATGTGTGTTTAACCACTGTGTCCACTGAGAAGCCCTGAGAGTGCAAGCCTGACTGTGTATTTAGTGTGTGTGTGTGTGTGTGTGTGTGTGTGTGTGTGTGCATGGTCATTATGACTAGGAGTGGGCAGTGTCACAGGATATTTACTGTCAGCGTTAGGTCAAGCAGAGAGAGAGAGTGTGCGAACAATCTGTATATGTGTGTGCGTGTGTGTGGTAGTGTATAGGTGTTTTAGTAGGACAGAAAGGGAGTCAGGGAAAACAGAAAAGCTGCAGCTGATAAGAGCCTTGAGGGGGCCGTCTGCTTCTAATCAGAACACACACACACACACACACACGTTTCTATTACCTTTCTGCATCCCCTTACACCCATCCCACTCCACTTCCCCCAGTCTAAAGACCCCCTCAGAGTGCTGCTATCACTGGAGGCGCTATCATTCCTAGTGTGAGGCATCTGTCTCTTCCCAGAGGCAATACAGTGACACACACACTCGACTCACACACATACTTCCAGATAAACTACCTTTAGTGGAGGTGTTCCACTAAAGGTAGTTTATCTGGAAAACACACACACGTTTGTACTCCGTCCACAACAAACCTTAACTCACAGCTTATCATAAGGGGGTTGATCACCCAAATCAAGACAAAGCAAATTTTCATATATATTTATATTGAGGTGGTGGCAGAAATCTCAGAAATCTGTATGGCTAGATACCACCAGGGGTTAGTGATCTGGGTCAACTAACCCTCTAGCCTAAACTTAATTGCAAGTTTAAAGCGAGACAATATAACATTTGCTTGATAGCTGCCATTGTGTCATTTATGGGATAACGGTAAATGCCAGAAAACGTAGTGTAAGAGTAGCGCAAGTTGACATTAAGTGAGCAAACTGACTCAGTAATGTCAGCTACAGCAATATCTAATATCTAAAGTTTGCTAACATTAGCCACCATGCGCTACTGGTCATACCAGACCAACTAAGGTTGAAGCAGCAGAACCACCTTTATTGAATTGAGCAAGGGTGTGTATTATTGCATATGAATTCAACTTTTCATTTGTAAGAAGAAGAATGTGTTATTTCTTCTTTCAAATGTTACATTGTGTTGCTTTAAAGGATAAGGCTGGTGATATTTATATATTTTTGTTATTGTCAACAAATCCCAAAAAAGACCAAAGACCAACAATGTGTTAGTCCATCTCTCAATACTTTCTGACGTCCCTACCCTGTCTGTAGCTCTCAGACCCAAGCCCATATGTTCCTACTGAATGTAAATCTTTAAAAACTGGTCACTAATGTATATTTTCATTTTCTAAAAAGGAAACGTTACTCAAACAGGAGTCCATTGTGCATTTGTTTCAGCTGCAGATTTGATGAAGTAGTGAATATTAAGCAGCAGCAGGACAGCTAGTGGCTAGAGGGTCCTCGCTTCACGAACACAGACGTCTGCAGCTTTCACACTTACCACAAGTCACTACCAATTAGAGTTTCTAAAGGCGGCATGTCTTTAACCTGTATATGCGGTCATTTCTTAGACAAATGAGCATGAATTGAGTCCACATGCTGCTGACGGACCTACTTGCCAAAATGTCCTCACTTAGGTGGTGTAAAACTCTAAATGGTGCTCACAAAGACAGAAATACAGGCGACAGCACTCACACACACATCATCATTTACCAGTCAGAGTGTTTATAGAAAAGCGCTTTGTTTCATCGCAGCAGATTTGGCCTAGTTTGACCTTGTGGCTGGCTGTGTTGTAACTGGAATGAATGCATCTGCTACTGTGACTAATCATTACTTCCTTTTATTAAAGCTAAACTTTGATGCCTGTAATCAGTTTGGCCTCTCAGTTTGTGTTACACTCGAAATGAATAAGTGGGCCACATACTCAACGTTTAAAAGGACTGTATTTACTGCATGGGAAAAGATCAAAGGGAGATACAGTAGAGAAAACAGGACAGATTTGGCTAAATAAGATCCCTGTTTCTCATCTCTTTCCACGTATGTGTGTCCATGAATCAGATGTGTGAGCTGCCTGAGCACCAGGTGGAAGTGTTACTGGGACCAAGAGAACCACCTATGTGTCTCCAATAAAGATGAGTCAAAGCACAACCTGCTAGAGGTGAGTAATTCTCCTTTTAATTTTTTCAATCAATCAACCAAACACATGCCTGGAGGATCTCATAATATTAAGATCCCACTAGTCAGAGCCTCAGATGTAATCCAGACTCATCTGTCCAACAGCTCCAAGTGTGCTATAATGATCTGAGTCCAGACGGGTTAGGCAAGAGCAATCATGTGGTAATTCAGTATGAGTTACTGAGTGACAGTACATACTACAGTATGTAGAAATGTTGAAACCCGCTATAAAATCTCAGGAGGTTCTGGTTTAACAGCCCTCTTACAGGGTAAGTAAAAACTATTTTAAAGCTCCTCTGACCTCCTCTAAAGTTTCTCTTTTTGGCAGTTTAGCTTCATATCCCAGCATGTGGAAGAGTAGATTCACTGTGTCCCTATTTTTATAGGGAATTATAACTAAATGTCAAGACTGCTTGTTGCCAGAGAAGAGATAAATATACACCTACTTGTTCAGCTATGGCTTTATATATCCATTCACTTTAAGTAGGTGACTGTACAAATGGATTATGTAGATGTGTGTTTGGCAATGTAAAGCCCCATGAGGGTGTAAACTACTCTGAAAAGCAAACAAACCAAATAGTGTAAAAGGCTTGGCACAAGCGCATGAAAGGGCTGTGAAACTGGGAAAGTTACCCAAAACTAGTAGCCTCATTGAAGCTAATTATAGCCCCCAGACACCACTGTCCTTTGACCAAGTCAGCCATCGTATTATTCCTGTCCCCTCTGGAGTTTTATTGCCCAGCAAGGTCCCATGGCCCATGTGAGGAGGCATCCTCCCAGCAGACTTTGGCCCTGCAGGCGCAGGGGTCTGTCTGTGTCCACTCACAGTACTGGTCCCAGTCAGAGGGGAGAGGATGTGACTCACAGTCCTCTGGTCAGCTGCTGGTCTTGTTCTAGCCCTCTTGCCTCACCTTAAAAAAAATCCTTTGAGGTCGTTAGAGTTAAATCTATTAACCAACATCAGTCCTGATCATAACTACCAAATATTCATTCATTTTCAGAATTTTAACCCTTTAAATGCCAGTTTGTTTACATAATGTCACTGTTGTTTTTTATTTTCTGCATGCTAAATGCAAGGGGTATTTTTTCATAAATTTGTTTTCACAGTCTAGGGTATGTCAGTGATTAGCAACAGCGTTGGTTTTGATGCATTTTTATTTTTTATGCAGTGTCAGATTTAAAAAAACGTTCCTTTGAGGTCGTTAGAGGACAAAAATGTCTGCGGCAAAACACTGCCATAAAAATAATATATATTAATATAATTTTCCACTTTCACTGAGTTAAATCTTTTAACCAACATCAGTCCTGATCGTAACTACCATAAATAGCCACACACACCCCAGGTGCAAATAGCATTGTTAGCTATGGACACCTGGTTGCTAATAGCATCTGTCTTTTATTTTTTGTGCAGTTTCAAAAAAAAGTGTCAAACAAAGCCGGACTTTGTTCGGTTTTTGCTGCAGCAGAATCTTTGCAGTGCTGCAAGATGCCCGATGTTTTTATTGTCATAAAGGAGTGTGTGTGTGGGTGTGTATGGGCATCTGTGTAGGTGCGTTTGATCGAAATATTATTGAAATCACAATATGGCCAAGTGCAATATCCAAATTACAGGAGATGCAAGTTTTTGAAAAAGGTAAAATGTGTTGCAACATACCATTATAAATGAAGCATTGTGGTGCTACAGATCTGCCCCGGCCTACAAATCATGTTCTCCGGACGTAAGGGAACATGCTTGTTTGGTACAGATCCCAGCAAAAATCACATCATCATCATTTTCACATATATTTTTTTTCCATTCCCACTAAAATATACGTGACTAATATCTCAATCTGTCAAGGTAATCGCAAAATGAGGGTTTTTTTTTTTTTGCATATTGTTCAACCCTAAAGTGCGTGTGCATATGATAAGGAAAAATTATCACGGTGCTTTGAACTTAGGTATATCAAAGTCAAGCTCACATTTCATCTGTGTACGTCAAAGACACATGAATCAGAGCCAATGAAAAAATGCCATGAGAACCACTTGCTCTCGGCTCACATGGTCATGCAGTCACATACACTTGCATGTAGGCACACAAGTATAGGCTACACCCCTACAAAGATGCACACACACACACACACTACATGCATGCACGCACGCACGCACACATCTTCAAAGCTCAATAGCCTTTACTGTAACTTATATGCATAAATGTACTGCACCTGGGAGGTATAATATATTATATTGTATTGAGTTTGAAGGCCTGTGCGTGCACGTGCATGTATGTGTGTGAGTGGATGGGTGAAAGTGTGTGTGTGTGTGTGTGTGTGTGTGTGTGTGTGTGAGAGAGAGAGAGAGGGAGGGAGGGGGGAGATTGTGACCTGCTGTACAATATAATTTATATCTCTCTAGCTGCACACATACACATGCACATGTACACACACACACACACACACACACACACACACACACACACACACACACACACACACACCACTCTCCAACATCCTTATCACACATCATTTTAGTTGCATATGTTGACTCATTGGCCTGCAGTGCTCCATAAGCAATGCCCCTAGTGGAATCCAGGAAAATAGCATGTATTTGCCCCAAACACGAGAAATTGGCTCAATTTGGTGGAAAACAGAAAAGGCTACACTTTTGAAGCTAGGGCTCTAGATTGAAAGCCTGATATAATCGAATACATGATTTTATGCTGTAATGGTTGTGGGATCACAAATTGCTGTTTTAATGGGTTTCAATGTGGACATTTTTGTCCTTAAAGTGCTGAGAGTCTGTATTTTGATTACACTGTTTATTATAGACTTATTATAATAGCTGAGATTGAAATTCCAAAATTCTAAAGAAAATCTACACCCTTCCCAAAATTCATGTCATATTCATTACCACAGCCAAAATGATCACAAAATCAAAAGTTAAAAAGCCAAAAATGTCCCTAGTGAGGCACAAGGGCTAGTGTCTGTTTAAGTGCTTTATTGCTGTGAGTGTTTATGCTCGCCTTTATATCACAAGGCCCCTGAAAAGGGGAAGAGCTTGTTTTTGTTAAACAACTGAAGTAATAAAGACATCATTGCATTTTTCTAAGCGAACGCAATAAATCCTAGTCAGGCATGCTGTTTCAGATCACTTTTAGTTATTTAAATTTTAGGTTCTTTTTAAACTGGATTAGGTATTTGTAATGTAGGTCATAAGGCGATGAGGATGTGGGTTTTCCCCTCTTCTGCTTAGCCCATCACAGTGTCCAGTGGATCTGTTTTTATAATCCCTCATCGTCTCTATTTGAAGCTATTGTTGTTTCCCTCAGAGCGAGACTTTACGCTCTCATTTCCTCCTCCTCCAGATAAACAGGACAGGTATTTTGGGTTGCGGATGTGTGCAGGGGAGCCATTGTTTTCTTTAACTCCTATATGTCACTTCCTGCCCCTACACCACAGAACGCGGCTTCCTGTCCCAGCCTGGTTGCCTCCGAGGTTCCTCCATCACCATCAGGAGTGGCCCAGGACTTCACCGTATACCTCAGCAACATCCAGGAGGTACGACAGACAACCTCCAGCTATGGAGCTGGACTTGGACTTTGTCCAAAATGCGTGTTGTGAAAATGATTGGAATAAAACAGAAGCATATGGCGTGTTTGCTCCAAGCTGAGGTAACACAGATGGATATTTGTGTGCTGTGATTTGGGTTAATGAATGAGCAAAACCTGAGTTTGAGTGATCTCCATGTTGTGAGACGGATAGGAAAGTGAAGAATGAGCGGGTATCATTATGCTTATGTTGCTCACTGCTTAGCTGTCTGGGCGCACCATGCATCAGGTATCTAACTGTGACTAGCTGAGTTGTGCCTTCGTCAGCACAGTGTACAATGTGCAGTCGGTCTGAGGCAGCACACGCGGCAGGAGCTTTATTTCACTCGTGTTCATTTTAAATTCGGCTAGTCCTTCCAGATGAGTTTTTTAAACTCCTATTCTCATCCTTAATCCACACTGAGTGAGTCAGACGCTGATCTCCTACATCACTGATAAGGACACGACTGGGATCTTCTAAAAATTCCAGTGCTGACTAGTTGCCAGGCATGGTCAGTCACACGCCTAACTCTGGCTGGCCTTTCGAGCCCTCTCCTGGTGTGTTGCTATGGTGACAGACGTTGAGTCACGCACACACACGCACGCACACACACTTCCTCAGAGCAGCCTGGATGTGATTGGCTATTCATACTACTCTTTATTATGAAAGTTTATACAAAATGACATGTTTGAGTAATGTCTTCATCTTGTCGGCAAGTCAACACAGCAGGAAATGTGGTGTCACTCATGTTCATGCTCTCAAATAAGCAACCATCACTCAGATCCTTCTGGAATTTGTAGTGAATTTTTTGTTTTGTTCTCACACTTTTTTTTTGACAAACCTAAAATAAACTATTTAGACTTAAATAGATAAACAGTCATACCAAAATGTTTAGCAACAAGCAGACGCTTGCAAGTTTGTCCTCCAGTATCTATTAGTTCTCAGTCTGAACACAAGTCCAGGGAACATTTCAAAGTGTGGTGTGTTGGAGTTTTTCTGGGGAAAAGAACCTGACAGATATTTAAAAAAAAAAAAATCAAGCGTTTCTGGTGTCAAAAAGCACAGAGAAATAGCAAAGTGTGGAGAGGGCAATCAAAGTAGACCAATTTAAGCCGTCTGGATTCACAGACAAACGATTTCTTCCTCTTTAAGTGCTTATCCTTTACTGCTCTCACCTGCTATCTGAACTTCTTTATGGTCTTACCTTCACATATCTTGGCTCAGTTAAACTTGGGGTACTCATTTTATGAAGAATGAATTAATATTCATTACTCTGGCTCCCTGATGACTTGCAGAGGTGTGGGAGTCCAGATGTTTATGAATATGAATTTTGAATGGATTGCATCTTTTCCTGGCAGGGACAATTATTGTGGGTCATTTCAGTTTCCTGGTATTCGAATGTTTGAGGGAGCATTTCTTTGCAGAAGCTTTCTCTGATTCTCTCATTTTGAGTACTAAAGCGGTGATTATCTTGTTCTGAGAACAGCATAATTTCACACGTTGCTTGGTTGTTATTGTTGAAATACTTTATATTGTTTAAAATATGCGTAATTTGCATAACAGGGGGAGGAGCTGGAGTGTGACTTTGGGACAGAGCAGCGATATAAGGTCACATGGCTGAACAGCTCGACCGTCAAGTGCAGTGGAGTAACAGTAAGTATAGACATTGACCTACCAGAAATAACTAGTAAGTCTGAATAAAGGTCAGTTAAGCTCTAGCTCAGTTACTGTGCATTTACTGGTTCCGTGTGCTCATTATTGTTAGGTTTAAGCCTTGTTTGTAAGTTGTTTTTATTGCAATTATTTTACGTTGACTAAGAACCCATTATTATCTAGAGCAACAACAAGAGGGAGTAAATGCGTGTGGAGGCAAAATGACACACACACATTCACAGCACAACATGTTTTATTGTTGCCCTCTACCTTTCCGTCCATGTAGCTGTCCACCAATCAGGGGAGTCAGGTTTACCACCTCAACCTGAGGAGGAGAAGATATTTTGGTGGACCGAGGGAGGATGTTTTTGTCGACAGCCCTCAGCCCATGAGAGGTAAGACACTGCGCTCGTGGTTGTGTAGACATGTAAAAATAAAAAGCACACAAAAGAAAAATACCATTGCTGTCTGCTCCGCTTCAGCTGTTTGTTCAGTTCCCCTGTATTTTCAGCGTAATTAGACACTCTCAAAAACAAGAAAAAAATCTGACACTGTTGCTCCCAGAATGCATTTCACCTGTGCACAAATGTTTTTCTGATGAGATTGTTGGATTTAATTAAACCTGGAGAAAAATAAAGAATCGCTTACAGGGCCAAACAGTGTTAGACTACCTTTCACTTGCAATAATAGTAGTTGGTGTATTACAACACATAATTTGCCAACAACTAGTAATTTACCATAATATCATATTCTGCTACCGTCTAACTATACATAATGATTATAGAATATAGGGAGCTGCAATTAAAGGTGTTATCAATGCCTCTTACGAGCCATGTCCGTATGTATTGTTGCAAATACAATTTAAGCTCCATGACAACGGTGGGATGATGAAAAGTGGCGTGCATGTTGTTGAACTTGGCATGTTGTCTATAGTGCAGCTACAAGCCAATCATTGCCTATCCCAGTCCCAGATGTGCTGTTCACAGTCCATGTGTCTACCATGTGAACAACAGCCCTGGGCCGCTGCCAGACACTCTTGCACTACTGATGGACATGAAGGCCGCTCCATAACATGCAGAGTCATCACATTTTCAAAAGACACACACTTTTCTTACACACGTGCAGCCACATACACACTGTGATATGCACGTACAGATGCACAGATGCACAGGCAGTGATACAAATGGGACTTCTCACTGGGAGGCAAGTTGGAACATGAACATTATCATCTGTTTCTCGCTGGCTTTGTTCTCTCTCTCTTTTTTCCTGATTTATTTTTACAGCCATGTATCATCCTACAAATGCGTATGCTGTTTATTTAAAGCATGCAACACATATGGTTCATATAAGCTATAAAAGAAAATAAGGATTCTACAGTGCCTTAAGTTAACCAGACAAGGCAAACACAGTTCAGTAATGCTGCGTTACAATAATAATTGTCCCTCTCTCTCTCTTTCCCATCTCCCTCTAGTGGAGGTGTACAACTGTAAAGTGGGTAGTTCGGACTGTTCCCAGTGCTGGGGCCGGGAGGATCAGGGCCACCTCTGTGGCTGGTGTGAAAACAGCTGTAGGCCGAGGGATGACTGCCAGCCAATCAGGGATCAATGTCCGGCTCCTGAGATCCACAAGGTATGATCACAAGTTTAAAAATGCTACAAATGTTTGCATTCATCCTCCTACACTCCCCCACCTCCTTTCTGTAGCCTCCAAGCCCTGTTTTTTAAGGCCATAAAATGTTGAATCATGGGGTCACTCACACAGTGCAGTGCCCCCATGCCCTGTCTGTCCACTGTCAGCTGCTGAGGGAGCGTTTGAATAGAGTCTCATTAAAGCAGTTCACTCAGTAATAACACAAACACTCACTTAGCCACAGCCCGCAGGGGACACGGCGGAGTCGACCTGCAATCACTCAGGAGGGCTTGGGAACACCTTCTGCCCTGTGTGACTACAGTGTGTGTGTAAACTGTGTGGTTGGTGTACGAAAGCTATATGTGTAGGGATCTTTGTGTAGAAAACCCCATGAACTAAAAGAAAACAAACAAGAACTTTTAGATTTGTGGCCACATAAAGACCAAAACCACACTGGTAAAAAAGAATTAAGGGAGTGTTTATCTTACAGAGGATCTGACTGCGGTTACGTCAAAAATGGTCATCGTGATTATCAGCAGAGCCTTTCTTTAAACTGTTTATGGAGCTCATTTGCATGATCGTATTCATATGTTTGTCCAACTGTAATGGGAGTGTGTTTAAAGCCATCCTCCAAGCCCTTTCTGCCGCTACCGAACGTTATATCAGCACGGCCACGTTAGGCAGGCATGGGAAGCACGGCTCACATGAGATCCAGTCGGCCTGAACTTCCTGTAGATAAAACCTGGTCAGCCCAGGAGAATAAGCAAGCAGAACAAAGCAGACAGACACACACTCACTAAAACACACACACACATACACACACACACGCGGGCCCACAACATGTCACACAAATAGGCCATATTGAAGCATTCACGATTATCCCTCATTCTTTGTAGCTGTCAGCGTACTGTGACTAACAGGATGCTCTGTGAGAGTCTAACTTATGTGGACTTCTTACGTGACTGAAGTTGGGCTGAGATGCCGTATACGTGGGTAGACTGTTGCAATACTCTCTCTCTCTCTCTGTCTCTCTCTCTGTCTCTCTCTCTCTCACACACACTCCCACTGGCTCTCTCAGGAGAGCGGGTTGCAGAAGTGATACTGGCGCTGTGGTTATGTGGGGTGTGTGATGCAATGCTTTGGTGGCCATGTTTTCCCAGAGAATCCACAGGGGTTTGAGCCCAAGTAGTACTCCGGCTTATGGAGGAAAAGCTCAGCTCTCCCTAAACATTCACACACACACGCATGCTGCAGCAGCTCTTTGTTATATAGTCCTAGTGACTGCGTGTACAGCTGAGATAATGAAATGTGTTTTTTCTTGCTCTGCTTTGTCACATACAATCTCTATCACAATATGCAAGCACCAAAATATCAATAATATGGAGGAGGATTTCATTATTCCCTAAACTTTGCCACACACCACCTAATTGTGAAAAATGCTCTCTGTTCGATGCAGTGACGTAAGACAATGGAGACATTTATTATCTCTGCAGGCCCTTTATTCTCATGTTATGTGTGGGCTAGTCCACTGTTTAAAAAAAACAAGAAAAAAACATTGATTAGAGGTACTTCGGTGTCCAAAACAGGAACTGCCAAACATAGTTTATTTAACAAATGGTTTGGGAGAGAGGATGGAGAGCTATTTGGACAGAGAAAGGGTGGAAAAGGGTACAGTATAGTGAGAAGCCTTTTCCTGTTTTTGTCCTCACGTCCTCTGTGATTAGTGTGATGCAGAGGAACTGGAGTGACGAGACGAAGATGAAAGCTCTGGCCTCAAAGCGATCTATTCGGAACAAAAAATAACACAAAGAAAACATATGGATTTTATCAGTTAGGTAGTTTATCTGGTGCAGGTTGCATGTCTGCATGTGCAATACATTGTGAATATTTTTTATTTGAATACGAGGATGTGGAATAATTTAGTCCTCAGATGCATTTAATAGCTCCAACATTCCGTGTGGAGGTTTTTTCGCAGAGACACATTCACACCGTGTGATCTCCCTGGAGGCCTGGCAGAGTTTGTGCTGTAAATCAAGACTCACAGACTTGTAAGAGGTGTAAATGAACAGCATGCCAGCTGATGTTGATGTCAATGCTCAACGGCACCACAGAGACACAATAGGCGCTATAAGACGCATAGTGAAAATAAATAACTTTTACTGAAGGGCTTTTTGGTGTTTGTGTTAGTACATTACATGTGTATGAAAGAATGTGGATATGTGTTTTTGTCAAAGGAAGCATATATATGTCGCGTAAGTAGGCACAGGGTGGTCAAATATATCCAAATATATTCAAAAGCTTAATATAACCACAAAAACATTTGCATCATTTCCTGTGGTGTAGATTCCACAGAAATACTGTAAATAATGGGTTGGTTTCCAACAGTTTGTTTTCACATGATATTAAAAGTAATACACTCTTTCTTTACTTAACTGCCTCCCCCTTTTAGCTGGGAAATATATGGTTTATTTATTTGCGCTGTCACTCTTGCGGGCTCCAAATTATCTGAATGCCGAGCCAAACCTTGTCCTCTCACCTAGACCAAACAGAAGCGTTGTTTTCATTCTTAAGCTCAGTTTCTGATAGAGCCGGAGCCCGGTTAATAACGCAGGGGGGTCACGCTGACCTCGGCTCAGCCAGGGGGGTCATTCAGAAAAGCACGCACGCTGCTGGGCTAGCTATGCTACAGTGGCAAGATGATGGTAGATTGCTTCTGTCTGGGCGCCGGAGATGCTATCTCTAAAGCTGTGTTTCCTTGGTGATTGGGGAGATGATGGTCCGCTCCTTTCTTTCCGCTGCTCCTGAGTAGGAAAGTTAAGAGACCAAAGGCTGAAATGATGCGTGAGAGTATGTACGCCCAGAACAGCAGAAATAGGACTAAGGAATTTGACAGAGCAGACACAGGAAAACAGATGAAAGGGAATAGCACTGTGCATTAATTCCCCTCTTGAGGCTTTTCTCTCTCACCCCCTCCCATCAGCATTCACTCTCTTCTCGACACTCAGTTCCCTAAATTGCCTCCCCACTCATCCACCTTTCTGCTGTGCTCTCCACCTCGCCTCTCCAGCCCTCTCTCTCTCACTCTGTCTGTCTCTTGTGGGATGTGAAGGGGACTCTTAGGCTGCTCTTTATTTGCATGTGCTGTAGAGGATTAGAGGCTGAAGAGTCTCAGACTGTCACAGTTAAGAGTCTGCTTTGTGTGTGTGTGTATACGTAAACCGTGTGTCTATTCTGTTAGATCTCGGTCTTCAGCAGAAGAACACTTAAAAGGGCCACTTGTCCTTATCTCTGCGTGCCACGCTCCATGTCAGCATCAGAGACAGCATCGCCATTCTCTTAATTCTCGGTCATGTTCATTATCACCCGTCATTAGTGGAACATTTTTAGGGAGGCAATCTACTTATGACCTCTAATTTATTGTGCATATTACAGGGTTTTCACATGCTTTTCTTTCTCCCTGCTCATTACATCATCCTGTCTTTGTCAGATCTTCCCCCTGAGTGGTCCAGTGGATGGAGGCACTCTGCTGACAGTACAGGGCAGGAACCTGGGCCGGAGGGCTACAGCTGTAAAGGTCTCTATTGGAGATGTGCCGTGTATTCTCCTGCCTGAGCTCTACACTGTCTCTGCAGAGTAAGTACTATAACATATGGCTGACTTATGATTCACAAATTTGCACATATAGGTTTATGTCAGCTGTTGCCAAACTGTTTGCTGAAGCATAGCAGTGCCATTACCTTATACTTATTATTTAATTACGTTTTACATCATCTACCTTGTCAAAATGACACGATGGAAGAAATAAGAGCATGTCCTATACATCAATGTCATTTGTATTTAAAACCCTGCTCAAATATGCAGTTATGCTGCAGCTAGGACTGGTGAGATGATAGCTAACAATTACCTGTTGTCATGGTTACATGATATGCTTTCAGGCAGGTGAGTGGCCAGGTGGACGGCAGGCATAAATTCTGAGACAGTCAGAACAAGTGATGAAAAGATTTGTCACATTTAATAAACCTTTTAAGAAATCCTGACATGTAGATCTCAACCCTGAACACAATGTGAAACCAGACCTGAACCAGTGAAACAAAACCTCAGATCAGACAGTATAATGAGAGCTGCCTGAGTTATTACATTTAATGGATAGCAGAAGCTAGCTGTCTCTCACTGGAAGGCATTATCTGCAGGGAAAGCATGAAAAAAATCAAGATGCGCCATGCAGTAAAGTTTGGGAACCACTGTGTGGTGTGAGAGGTGCCATTGGTGTATCACAATCCTGGCAACAAATAAATCAAACAGAATTGCAAATGTTATGTTAATGATCCCAGGATCACCCTGAAACAAAGAGGGTAAAAGTGCAAAAGTGGTAAGTAATCTGTTACTTACAGTACTAGAAGGGAAAGGAAGTAAAATACGCCATTAAAAGCAGCTTATGTGAGCCAATGATACTTTTCAGTTTGTAATTGAGAAGCTTTTATTTAAAGAAAACCCCAGATGAGCCACCTTTAAATAAGTTACTAAACTTCCTCTAACAAATCACCGTCATAGATCGTTGATGTCCACTAGTCTTGAAAATAGAATGCCAACCATCGCTGCATGGTTTAGTTTTCATGTATTCATGAAGCTAATTTTCACAAATATTATTATGCAGCACACTTCTCATTTTAAATGACTCCATCGCCATCCCTCCGTAGCTCAGGGACCATCACACTGTCACCATGGAGACAGCAGGACCCAGCTTTGACACCTGCATAACAGAGCTCAGTGGAAGTCAGTAACTCCACAGTTACATCCAAACTTTCATTCAGTATCTGTAATGTTCCTTGAATGGAACTGTTTATCTGGTCTTGCTCCACTGAAGCCAGTCATTGTATTAAGACCAGTTGGAGGGTGACCTGCAGGTCTTACCTGTCACTCCGGCTGCCTGACACATTCCCCGAAACCGCACATCGAAAACAGTGAATCGCGTTTCGGTCCTGGGGTGTTCTCATCTCACGTCGTCATTCCTCATTGGCTCCTGAGGCTGGTTGTTATGACAGCAGAGCATATCCTCGTTGCTGGAAGTGGCACTGACAAATCATAACACGTCAGTGCATCTGACAACGTCAGCACATTTGACTTGCACAAACACACACGCACACACATGCACGGACACACATACATCTTTATATTTCTACCCTTGAGGGGACCTCCCATTGATTAGATTTGATCCTATCTCATCCCCTTAACTTAAACCCTTTACATTCAACATTTAATTTAACATTTAATCTTACCTTGCTATAAAAAATAAACCTATTCATACCACATCGCCAAAGCCACTTGAAGATGCGAGAACTGTATAAAATAACCCTGTTTCACAAATATATCCTCATTCAAAAGATCTCAATTCAAACTGGTTCTTGCAGAAATGCCATATACACACACACACACACACACACACACACACACTGCACATGTGACCTCATTTACCATGGCTGTTGAGACAGGTGTCTACTCGTGTGCTCTAGAGAGACTGCGCTCCACTCACTCGGTGTCAACATTTTAATTAATGGCACAGTCCGTCTGGGCACACCTCATTTACTGGAGAACCTCTCTGAATAGTTGGCTCAGATCCTCCACGCCGCCCTCTCTGCCATTTTAATATGAGCCTTGAGTGGCCTTCACCCTGTCCATTTAGCCGCACCGCTGACACTCACGTCCAAACACACACAGACTTGATTGTTGATGATCTTCATCATCCACTCAAGGGAAATGATCAGAGACATCTTCAAAACTAGCCAAAATATCACCCTCTGAAACCCATAATATCTCTGCAGTGGGGCGGTGCTGGAATGTGAAGCAGAGGTCAGTCAAGACTCTGGCTGCTCTATGTCCTTTGACTGGGATCACACTGCATCAACATTACACTCAGCTCACACACACACACACACACACACACACACACACACACACAAACCCCAGGGTATCAGCAGCCCTGCAAAAGTCTTAAAAAACACAGAACTCAGTTTTCTCTAAAAAGGCCTTAGAAGGTAATAAAAAGTCTTAAATTTGACTTACAAAAGTCTCTTTGTATGTTTTTGTATCTGATAGTGGGCTGTTAGGAGACGTCAGACACAAGAGACTGTGCAATCCTTTTTTTTTTTTTGTGGAGTTTCAGTCCACCAGACCTGTAGAAAATACTGTCACTGCTGCTAGCTACAGCAGCTATAGGAAGTTAATCGTCTTATAATCGGCAGGTGTTGCAGAAACTAAAATTAACTTAAATGAAGGAATCATTTTTAATTGGTTAATACAGCCATCCATTTTCTGCTGCTTATCCGGGTCCAGGTTGTGTTAATTGAATTAATTATGTCATAAGGGATTTTTGTTATACACTGCAGGTAGAGCTGCTGAGGTTAGTTGATTAGTCATTCGACAGAAATCTAATCTGCATCTATTTTGATAGTTGGTTAATCGTTTAGGGCAACTATTTTCTGGTTTCAGCTTATCCAACATGAGGATTTTCTGCTTTTCTCTGTTTTATATTGCAAAGTGAATCGTTTGGTTTTGGACTGTTGGTCGTACAAAACAAGACTTCATCTTGGACTCTGTTTTCTGACTTTTTATAGATCAGACTATTAATCGGGAAGATAATTGTCAGAATAATCAATAATGAAAATAATCATTAGTTGCAACCCAACTGCAGGGATGCAGTGAAAAAGGTGATATAATGATTAAAAAAACTCTAAGGCTATATCGTCCCTACTGCAGTTTAATACCCAATCATACTTTGGTATGATTGGGTATTAAACTGCATTCTATGTGGTATTAAAAGGGTCTTAAAAGGTCTTAAATTTACCCTGACACACCCAGTGTATGTGTACTGCTACAGGCTGACTTCATCATACCTTCCATCTGCTGATAAGCCTTTGTCTGTCTCTTCAAGAAATATTGGTTTTATGTTTGCCTTTTTTTCACAGAATAATCCTCAAACATTACGGTTCAGTAGCACATAATCAGTTTCAGAGTCTTAGCCTGAAGCAACCCTACAGCTTCAGGCTGATTCAGTCTCCAATTTTCTTATTTCCCTCAGGCTTCAATCTGTGAATAGTCATGTTTCATTTTTTTTTTCTTTATTCCCTAAATCAGAGCATGTGAAATTATGCGTTTTCTTCAAACATGTGCGCTCCTGCCCTCATGACACGTAACTGACAAGTGTGTAATTTGAGTGTAATGACATTCTTTACCCAATGCTCCTGTAATTAATGAGCAGAAATGCAGACCCTGCTATCAACAGATGACTGATACTGCAGTTTATTTTAGAATATTCTTAACAGCTATTCAGGCTTATAAAGAAAACCTGTGTTTTAACTGGGCTTAAAAACTCAGATACAGCTTTCTCCCTGGTCTCAGACCTGACAGCCTGACCCCAGCCAAGCCCAAATCTGTCCAGCCCTGCCTCATGTTACCATATGTCCTGCCAGGTCCTCCTACATAAAACACAGCTCCTCCGCTTATGTAAATTCCCCACAATTCCTCCATCACTCATCTAATCACTTGCTGAGAATTTCTAACCACTGTAGCACCAGGCACCTTACTAAATAAACCAACAGGGTGTCAATATGGTGGGGGATCATGTGAGGTGATAAAGGTTGTGTTACCCCCCAGTACATTTATCCCAGCGAGGTCCCACAACAGTAGACCCCTGTGCCTCGGTACACCACCGTGTCATTAATACAAGACGTCCCTGCAGAGCGCGCACTGATGACACAAGGCTTAATCACAGCCAGGAGGCGAGAGAACAAGCCTCAGCAGCCCCTTAATCTCCTTTGTGGTTGGACACATCTGGTCTAAGGAGCTTTGAACTTTACATCTCATGATATAAGATACTGTATCTCAAGGCTTTATTTGATTCCATATGTAAATACAATATGGTTTGATGAATTAGTTAATAACCACGATTCTCCGAGATTAATTATGTGTCTTTGTTTAGCAGACATGATCAAGAGCTCTTTCTTCATCTTTATATTGGTTCCCTTCATGTGCAATTTGAGTTGAGCAACTCCTTTTTTTTTTTAAAATGAGTTTATTAAATTAAAATTATAAGCTGCTTTTTTTGAGTGTTCTTATCCATTATCATTGTTTCTTTATATTAACTGATCTCTGATTATGGTGTTTTGACAACCAAACAAGGAGGTCACACTCTTTTTAAATTCCCCCAGGCTGGTGTGTGTCACTGGGCAGTCTGCACGTGACAGGACCGATATTGTCCAAGTGGATGTGGATCAGAGTGGGATGGGGACGTCAAAGGAGACCTTCTCATACTTAGTGAGTATTCTCCAGACATCTACCCTCCTGCTGATCTTTGCTTTCTATTCTATCTGTCTCTCCCTCCACATTCTTCTTCTACGCTCTCATGTTCCTTGTTTCCCACTGGGAAAGCCTTCCCAAGTGTGTCAGTTGAGTGTTAACAGATGTGTTTTATGGTTCTGAGGAATGCGAGTGTGTGGGAATCTTCAAACGTTCATCTGAGCTGCAACTAAGCAACATTGTCATTCTGTACTTGCTGCCAGCAAAAACAAACATGGCGATTGTTGGAATGTCCCTTTGCTCTGAATTCATCACTGGTCGAGGCGAGCTAGCCAGCATTGTGTTAATGGACCTCGACCCACACAGTTTCCCATTGTTTGATTTAGAGTATTCATCCAGTGGAAATACCCATGTAAGCCCTTTATGTATTTTTGTTTATAGAAAACGAGTTTTTCATAATTGAATGCTGGAACGGTCTATCATTTCCGAGGCTTCTAAGAGCGGCTCTGTCTGTGAGTCATCCCACAGAGAAATCACCCCCTATCTCGAAGCCCTTCTTGATACACGAGGATGACGAAAATCCAGAACCTTAAACACTATGCCGTGCTGTTGTGGGAACTCCTCTCTGGCTTCCTTATCCAACTCTGAGATGCTCAGTGTGAGAGGGTTTTTTTTTTACTGCAGGGTTTTGAGGGAAAACTGTTTTGGAGACAGGATATGGCCTCTACTGCATCTCCTTCCTCGAACCTTTAGACGGAAACATCTGCCTCCTTACGCCCACTCTGACACACAAACACACAATAGGTCTTCTCCATCCGTACACACTGAGGAAGTGAATCCTGTCAGTGAGGATAAGAGGTTTCCCTGGAGGCAAGGTTCATGGCAGTGATAGAAAGTTCGGGAAGAGCAGGAATGCTGATGCTGTTAGCTGCAGAGCTGGACAGGGATATTCATCTTCGCCCAGAGGAGCCTTTGTGTGTGTATGTGCATATGTATATGTGTTTGCATGTGTATATAGTGTGTACATGCAGTTTTTCATGTGTATGCATGAGCATTATTGCTTCTTACCCACAGTATAGCTGTCCTGCAAGCTTGGGCCCAAAGGCCTGTTGGCTATAGTAACGCATTAACATACTGCAGCATGGGCTGCCTTCACAGTTTTCTTCACTAATTTACTGTTATAGTCAGCAGCTGTCTCAGCCAATCTGTAAAGACAAGATATTTGAACCTCAAAGAACGAGGAAAGATTTTATTCGGTGTCAGAAAAAGCATCATAGAGCACAAAACACAGTTT
This sequence comes from Maccullochella peelii, assembly GCA_002120245.1. Lineage (NCBI taxonomy): Eukaryota > Metazoa > Chordata > Actinopteri > Centrarchiformes > Percichthyidae > Maccullochella > Maccullochella peelii. Next base: position 185,024 of record LKNJ01001422.1, read on the forward strand.
GAGTAGGCTTGCCTTTTCCAGTGACAGAAGCTGTCGGATGACTAGTGATGTAATGTGATGTCTTGTTAGTCATGTGCTGCATCTCTCGTCTGTATTCAGGTCCCAAAGCTGCTTTCCATGGAGCCGAGGAAGGGCTCTCGTGCTGGAGGAACTAGAGTGTCCATCAGGGGGGAACACCTGGACATTGGCTCTCAGGTCAGAGTCATGGTCAACAACACGCTGGAATGTATCATCACAGAGTGAGTACTGCTTATTTTAAATTTCATGCAACCAAATTCATTTTTAAGTCCAGGTCAAGTCCCAAGTCTGTCAGAGCAACAAGTCTTTATGTCTAATGTCATATTTGAACGTGCATTCCTTGTATCAATAGTTTTTTGTTTTTTTTTACATTACAAGTGCTATATATGCAAAGACCTAATGATTAAATATTCAACGTGTGTGACTATTCATGGCCTGCATGAAGCTGCCTTCTTTTATAGGGGGAGGGATTTTACCAGGTCAGAAAGTTTGAACGTTTTTTGCTTTCAAATCTCAAATAAGTACATTCTCACCTTAGTTAAGCCCAAGTTAAGTCTCAAGTCTCTTAAGTCTTAAGCTCTGCGTGTAGCTATTGTAATGTGTATTTCAAAAGAGTGCTTGTATGAAAACCTGCCAAACTGCAATAAACCTAAGTTGGATTCTAAGTGGAAACGTTTTGGGGTTTGAGCACTTGTAGGCATCACAAGATGTGCGGTTACAATGCTTACCTCATTTTTTAGGAAAACAGATGAAACCATTGAGTGCACCATGCCTCCAGCCTTACAGGCACACACTGACTCAGTGGCAGTGTGTGTGGAGTTTGAAAACCTTCCCTGTCAAAGTGATGAGCTCAGCGCCACCTACGCCTACGAGAAGAACCCCACCATCAGCTTTATCCACCCCAGAAAGAGCTACCTCAGGTAGGTAGACTGCTCCACACACACCGCAAGCATTAAAACCAAAATGTCTTAAACATCTCAAGCTGGATGACTCTGCGCCTCCCTCCCAGAGTCACTGACATAAGTCGTTATTGTAATGTTGTCCTGATGTGCGCTATTTGCTCCCTATTGTGTTCTAAATAGCACAGCATGTGTGTGACAGGCTAGCGGCATGTCTTTGATGACATGTGTGCGGATTTTAACTGCAGTCGAACTGTTTTGCATTATTATCTGGTCCCTGTTTCTCTCTTATTGTGGTGCAGTATCCCAAAATATTTGCATCCCAGTATGAATTTGGCACATTTTTGTCATGGCTGAGATGTGACTCGCTGTCTGTCTGTGTGTGTGTGTGTGTGTGTGTGTGTGTGTGTGTGTGTGTGTGTGTGTGTTTGTGTTTGTGTGTTTGTGTGTGTGTCACAGTGGTGGCAGGACCATAACAGTGACAGGCCAGGGTTTTGATCTGGTGCAGAGCGTCACCATGCAGGTGCTGGGAATTGGACAAACAGTGAGTAGTCCTTTTAACCGTTTTTTAAAATGTTTTTAATGTGTCATAAAGTCATCACACTTCTACCAACCTAAAATACTTACAGGACTAGTTTGGCATTTTGGGAATTACGCTTAGTCACTTAGTAGAAGATCGATACCACGCTCATATCTGTTGGTTAAATATGAAGCTACAGCCAGCAGCTGGTTAGCTTAGCTTAGCATAAAGACTGGAAACAGGGGGAAACAGTTAGCCTGGCTCTGTCCAAAGGAGCAAAAGTAAATAAAGGTAACCAAAGTGTCAGTAAGTCACTCTGCCCGGTCGAGAAATTGCCTCGCGAAAACTACACATTGTAGTTTTTACATGTTGTATGGTCTTAACAAATGAGATATAACATGTTAACAGTAGTCAGTGAGCTGTATGTTGCTGGTAGGCAGATTTTTTACCTTTGGTATGGATCTCATCTAACTCTCACCAAGAAAGTGAATAAGCGTATTTCCCAAAATATCAAACTATTCTTTTAAGAAAGATACGCGTGTTGACAGTTTAAAGTGAATGTTGAAGGTAGATCATGCCATTAACCATCTGATAGGTGAATGGAAAATGCATTTTAAGCAACTTGTCCTATCTGGTCCTTCTTCAGCACTGCACAGTGGTCTCCCCCTCCGTGATCACCTGCCCATCCCATGCGTCCAGCCAGTCCCAGCAGACCTCAGTGCAGTTCTACCTGAATGGAGTCCTCTACACGGGTGACAGCCCCTCCTCCTTTGACAGCGAGGAAGAGGAAGAGGAGGAGCCTCATAAAGCACACTTCCTGTTGGAGTACGTGGAGGACCCTCAGTTCTTCACTGCCAATAAGGAGAAGTTGATTAAACACCATCCAGGGGAGCCTCTGACACTAATCATTAATGTGAGTGACACTGCTGAGACAGGGAGTTCAGATTAGTGCTTCACTGTTATGTTGTCAAGTCAAGCAAATGTTCAGCTGTAATTGAATGGGTATAGGATGCTGTTTTCATTGATTACATATACTATATATTGTATGGTTGGTAAAAGCAGTATTTATGATAGGAAGCCTTTAAACTGTATTTTACACAACATATTTGATCAGATTCAACACAATTGTACAGCAATAGTTTGCAATAGCACTAGGGTTGTATCATGAATTAATCAAGAGTTCAATCTGCATGTCAAATCCTTTTGAATTACTTAACTATTTAGGTAAGCTTTGAACAGTTTAAAGTAACGGACATCACAAATAACAAATAATCTAATATTTAACAAATAAACTCAAACGTTGATAGTATTTAGCTAAATGATAACCTCAATATTTTGTACATTGTGCTTTGCTAATAAAAAAAGAGACAAGTTAAAGGATTCAGGAAAAGATTTGACACTGAGCATGAACAAACCCGGTATCTTGTAACAAGATGGAGCATAACCTGACCTGAAAGCACAAATTAACACAGCTATCTTTTCCATCCTTACAAGAAAACAAAAAAAATATCAATGGAGCACCAAAGTAATTACAATTTATCCTGAGGGGAACATGAATGTCTACACCAAATATCATGGCAATCCATCCAATAGTTGTTGAGACATTTCACTAAAAACCAAAAATGTTGACGGTAGATGATGAGTCAGGGGATCACCACACGAGGATACATCCTCTGGGGACCATGAATGTCTGCACAATGTCTGAACTACTATCCAGTAGTTGTTGAGATATTTCAGTCTGGACCTAAGAGGTGGACTAACCAACCGACACTGCCATCCCTAGAGCCACAATCTGACAAAAACACTGACAAGCCTACATTACATTTTTTTTGTGAGAAAAACAGTCAGACTTAAAGTTACTATCAGCACAAAACACTTGCTATTTCAGCCATATTCAAATTCTACATAAAGGTGGCTTGTTTCATGGCTTCAAAAGCACCACTGCTGTAAACTGGCCACCCCCACTGTGAACAGCAGACAAGGCTGAACGTTCCTTTATTCATATTCACATAAACCAAAGGTGCATAAAACACATCAAAGGTCTCCGTCCGATGAAACATGTTAATTTCTGTTGGGGGTCTGAGGGGGGAAAGGGCACAATGGCAGCTCAGTTGGAGGTCCCATGTTCCTGTGGCCCGGCTGATCTAAGCACCTGTCTGCATGGATTCATCACCCTAAAGGGCTGCCGGCTGTGACACCGTACGACGTGCACATGCTAACAGCACAGACAGGGAAGTTTGAACATGATGCAGCTTCCTCTTGATGTGTTTGTATGTGTGGCAGGATGAGGCCCCTGCAGGAATCGCTGCCTACATGGGCGACTTGTCGTCTGTTGTTTCCTGTTTTCTTTAAGAAAGGTGGATTCCACTTGTGGTGGACCTGAAGGGGGGGGTGGCTGGAGAGAGAATGTGTGTGTGTGTTTAGTAGGGGGCTTGTTAGTCAGCCAGATCCTATATTAAGGACCTGAGCTGGAATGTGGGTGGGTTTTGTTTGCTTTCATCCTGTTTTGGCCTTTAGAATCCATTGTTTTGGGCCGATGAGTTTAAGTGTGAAAATGTTGTGTTGAATATGGAGGTTATACAGTATATTTTACAATATGCTCAAACATATTTTGTATGGTAGTTTGATGCTCTTGGTGTGTGTGTGTGTGTGTGTGTGTGTGTTGGGTTAGGAAGCATTTGTTGACAGAGACCCAGGGGGTGGCATCCTGCAGTAGGGACAGAGAGGGCCCTAAGGGTGTAATCAAAGCAAGGAAGCACAGTGGGGATAAACACACACACACACACACACACACACACACACACACACACACACACTCTTCCTCACTTGTCATTCTTATATTAAAGGGAAAGTGCAGTTTCATACAAATTGGGTCTTATTTTTGTCGTTTTGGACATCCTTCCTATATATTAATAACATGGTACGTTCCAAGTTAATTGGAGATCTAGGAATGCTGTGACATCGCTAAAAAGAAGTCACCTAGGTTAGCCAAACTTTTGAAAAAACAAACAAGAATGGTCAAAATATTCTCTTTGAAACATCCATCAGTGTACAGACTGACTTCCTGGTTCGGTTTTACCTATATAAAATCTATATATTCTCCCTAAATAAAGTGCTTTAGATATGTAGCTTGGATTGACACAGGACAGAGTTAGATTTATAAAAATTAGGGCAGTGCAGCTTATTCCAACGGGCTCCTGTAAAGGCCCTGAGAATGTTATTTTGGGCAGAGGCATGGATGACTGTCAGCGGGTTTGTTTGTAGAAACTTCCCTGGCCATGTGAGAGAAGCAATGGGAATGTTTGCTGCTTTAAGCTGAACTCTAGCCCAAACTAGATGAGTTTTCTGTTGGCTTCCTCTGTGTGACAGCTGTGTGACAGGCGCTGGCTGCCGCAGCTCGGTTTCTATGTGTGTGTGTAGGCAAGAATGCGTGTGTGCGGGTTAAAGCTGCTGTGGTCTTTATGAATGTTATCTGTGCCTATTTAACCCAGGCCCCTCTGGTCTCTTACCAATGACCGGCTGATGGCTGTTTTTGTTCGTTTCTGGAGCAGAAAGGGCCAAGCGATCTGGAGCTGGTGCCGGAGGAATACTCGGTCATGATTGGCTCCTATCCCTGTAACATCAGCTTCCATAACGACCAGCTGTTCCACTGCACCATCAGCGGACTGCTGAGCTCCAGCGAGAACGAACTGCCCGTCACTGTAAGTACGCAAGCATGTAAGACACCACAGTAAAATACAAAAACACATACGACCTTGTGTTGAAAATATTGCTGGATAGACCCTGATAATTTAAGGATATCACCCATCTGTCACACAGCACTCAAACAAAACTTCAGAATCCAGACCATCTGTGATGTTCATCGAAACAGATTTGATCTGTTTCAGTGAACAGGTCCGTGCACAGGCACTGATATGTGTGTCTCTCCCCATGCATTATGAATAGTTTGTGTTCTCTGAGCATGCCACCATGAATCAGCAGTTAGTGGGGGTGGAGCCACAGTAAAACAGTGCAATGTTTACCACGTCTCCTTTATCTCCTTAATCCTTTATCAGTCCGTCTATCATCACCAACACAACCACCTATCACACAGATACTATCTGCTCACAGCGAGACCCAAGTCTTTTTACCCAGCGGTGATCTCACTTCTCGTTTGTGTTTTTGTTTCGTTTCCAAGTTCTCTCCATCACAATTAAAGGTCTTAATCAAGACGTGGTCGAGCCCTGCGCACTCCTGATAAAACCTGACACTAGCTTTCCTCTACCCACATTTCCCATCTGTTGTTGTCCATTCTGGTCTGTTTTGATAGGGCTTTATTAAGAGGGGAAAGCATTCATCTATATTTAAATATGAGCCAGACTGTGAGTGGTTTGCTGGAATAGCTCAGAAACATATGTTAGTGTATCTCTGTTTGTCAGTTGAGTTGTACTGTAAGAATCATTTCACCACTTTGACAGAAATAGAAGGAAATCTCTTTTATTTCTCTCTGTCTGTCTCTCTCTCTCTCTCTCTCTCCTTCGTTGTGTACCTGTGACTCGCTCTCGTACCCACCCACCCCCCTCTGTCTCTCAGGATGTCTGTGAATAAGCACAGGCAATTAGCAAAGCCATAAAGGCAGGGCAAGGGTCAGATGAGATGTCATAACACAAATGGGTGGGCTTCCCGTGCATGAGTGGAGAGGATGATTAGTGTGCACATTTGACAGGGGCATAAACAGGGCGCATGTAGATTTTCCTTTGTGTGGGCGCATTTGAATACATGCATACATGTTGGGCTGTTTTATAGCTTATGGCCATTTGTGTTTCTTCACTTACTTTCGGTGACAGATCTATTTTTACATGCCCGCGTTTTGCTTGGCTCTGAAGTGGAGCTGAGCAGCAGACGTGGATGTGGGGAAGCAGTGGGTTTTTTTTGTACCCCGAGCAAAACAGGAACATGGAACAATGGCATTTTCCCCTCCATTACACCAGGCCTGGCTGTTGCAGTTTCTGGAAGAGGGCCTTCTCTCGCTGGTCTTGGTAAATAAATGCCTGTACGAGAAAGAGAAAGCGGGAATAAGGAAAGAAGGAGGGAGCCCAGTGAGCCAGTTTCCCCCTCAGAGTAAGACCAGTGTAAGAGGGATTTGGTCTGAGGTTTGGAGGCTTTTTATCTGAGGCTGTTTTTATGAAGTGTGTTTGGATTGGGGATGGAGAGGGAAAGATGTGAGGAGGGACCTCAGAGACCCTGCTGACTAATCAGAAGGCAGAAGTGAAAGTCTTTTTCTTGTCACATCTGGGTTACTCTGGACTGGGTGTCTCCTCCAGCTCGTTGCAGCGAAAGACCATTTTTCAAAATCTACAGTGTGTGATTTTTTTTTTCTGTCTGCACCTGTGTCCATGAAAAAAAAAGATGCATCTGTGCATGTGTGCAGGCACTTGTGTTCCCATTAAGAACTGCCCATGATATACTGCATGTATTTTTTTCTTATTATTATTAATGTACATATGTACATTATATTCCAAACAAAATACTTAATGCCCCAACTGTCTTCATCTTGTTCTCTATTTATCAAAATCAAATTGGCTGATCATGATTAAGCACAGTATTGCCACAGCAGATGTACAAGATTTACAATAGTATAATGCTGAATTTCTTAGAAAAAATACAACAAAGGATTATATTTGACTCCAACCTATCATTTGACAACCAAGTATCCAGGGAGGTTAACGGCTGCACATCTTGAGAAAGAAGTCAATGCCCTCATTTCCGACTACTGTAATTCTCTTTTGTCAATTGCTCTTTTCCTGCTTATCCAGTTTAAAAAAGCTTTTAGTAAAACAGATCACATCTCTCCCATTCTTGCATTCTTGTGTAGACTCGTGATGATGTCTGAGCAGCAGCTCACTAGAAAGATCTTATAATGTTTTAATCTTTATTTTGTATGATATATTAATATTTTTATTTTTCAAAACAATTCATCATAGTGTACAGTGATATTTATAAAATGCAAGTGTTTCCTTATGTGTTGGAACAATTGTCTGCTATTGTATGGTACAAATCTAAATGATTGTCTCTCAAAAAAAGCAATTATATTATAGAATTTAAGTCAATAGTGGCTATAGGTAGCGTAGGTTTAATGGTCTGGAAGAAAAGCTTTGTTTGTTGTGTGATTTAGGTGAGTTTTATTGCTCCTATTATGAAGATTTAAGGGATATATTATAATATCCTTCATCTCTTCTGACTTTTTCCAGTTGGATGATGATAGACTTGAGTTGTGATTCAGGAAGGGAGCCTTTTGTAGTTGATTGTATTTATAGTGCTTAGGATAATAGGTTTCAAATAGAAGGTTTTATGTAAGAGGTTATGTTATTTTTTTGACAAATTTCACCCCTGCAATGGTGTCCATGTGGGCTGCACAACAAAAATAAAATGAAAGAATATAGATGACAAGATGAGTTATACTTTAGCGTGTAAAGGTAATGGTGAGAACCGCAGAAGAAGACCGGTTGTGAAGGAGCTCACTCCAGTTTCATGTGTTGTTTCTCTTTCGCTTTCTAGGTCCAAGTGGGGAACTTTCGTCACACCATCGCCAAAGTGCAGCTTGGCGGCAGCGAGCTGGCCATCGTGGTATCCATTGTGGTGTGCTGTGTGCTGCTGCTGCTGTGCACTGTGGGTAGGTGGTGTACCCGTGCTTACCAGCAGATGATGGATGTGTGCCGTGCTGTAGCAATGGATGCTCCAGATGTGGAACAGATAAAAGGAATTCGGGAGTCATAGTTTCCCACAATTGCTTCATCCCTCCTCAGAACCTGAAGCACAAAGACCGCACTGTTCCCCTCACTGTCTGCTCTGTCTGTGTGCGTGTGTGTGTCTGGCTGTGTGGGTGTACTCTATTCTGTAATCTCAGTGTGTGTGTGTAGGGCAGGTGTAAGGGTGAAAATTGGTGTTACTGTGGATTTTCAAACAGTTTCCTGCTTTGAATCTGTTCTCCGTTATTCACAGAACCCCATTTTCTTGTTAGACTTTATGTGTGACATAACTGTTGAAATAATATGTGCACAAATATTATTTACACTTCACAAAGAAAAAAAAGTCATTTAAGTCATGTTCTCACAGTGAGATATAGTCATGCAAATATTTTTCACAGGCTCACAAAAGGTGATAAAAACCATAATTTCATAAACTCACATTTTTGATCCTATTCATTACATTCTGATTTCCCAGAAGCTGTCAGTGTGTGATAGCAGTCTTTGGGCTGAAACATGCTGTATGTAAACTGCATTTTGTCTTTCTCAGCTCTTGTAGTGTACTGCACAAAGAGCCGAAGGGCGGAACGCTACTGGCAGAAAACTCTACTCCAAATGGAGGAGATGGAGTCCCAGATCAGAGAGGAGATCCGTAAAGGTGTGTTTCCACAAGAACCCAGGCATGCACAGACATGCGCGCACACACACACACACACACACACACACCCTCTACTATTGTACAAGAGTTGTTTAGACCTCAAATGATGTTTGGTGTTGCTTGACGTGAAAAAACAAAAAGAGCTTGTGGGAAGACAGAAATATTGACCACATATATTTGTGTGTTTGTGCACGTCCTTGTGTGTGTATGCCAAATGTGTGTTTGTTTGAGGGTTTTTTTTTCTAGTCTGAAGGGAGATACAACAGTTGACAGATTTGTGCCTAGTAAGCGTGACTCATAAAACAGTGTCTGACAAATGATCAGTCACACGCAAGATGCACTGAGTGGCTGCTTCGCCTTTGCTGTGTCTACCCTATAAGAACAAGGCCTGTGTGTGTGTGTGTGTGTGTGTGTGTGTGTGTGTCTAGGGCATTAGAGTAAAGCCGTGTGAAGGCCACTCCGCGTCTGAGCACCCAGATTTATGGCGTAGAGATAGGGGGGACTGAGAGAGAAAGAGAAATGGAGGGAGGACGCGATAGGAGCGGGAGTCAGGACGGCGAGTCTGGGGAGAAGCAGAGGCATGGGAGGGAGAGGAGGGGCGGAAGAGAGGTTATTTAGTCAGAGGACGCAGATAGATTTGTGGCCGAGTTCAGGGTGAGTGTGCAAAAAGCGAGGGATAGTTCTGCTGAGATGAAAGATGTGATAAAAGCAAAGAAGAGGGAGTGAAGGAAGATGGGAAATTGACATATTCCAGGTTATAGGAACAGGAGGGTTTTGGTATTTGTCTGAAAAGTGAGACAAAGGGGAGGTTTGGTATTCAGGCCTTCTGCGTCCAATCAGCAGCTGATGGTGTGAACTGACTGGTGGTTTAGAGGACGCTTTTGGATAAAAGCGTTTAGAGGACGCATGAGGATAAATAACCTGGAGGAGTGATTAAATATGTTTTAAATCCCTGAGGTCTAGTATTCCCTTCTTTCTACACCAACACGGTCTGAAGAAACTGGCATTATAACCCAAATACGTCTCTCATTCTGCAACAGGAAGAGCTTTTCCATAAAGGGATCTCCAGCGTCTCATTAGAGCAGAACATTATCCTCTCCTAGAGCATGCTATCCAATAAAGTGGCTACAATATTAGCATGCAGATTCAAGCCAGTGTCTGGTTATGCTGATACTGTTTCTGCAGCATGTAAACCTCAGCCTGCACACATGTTTTGGATGAGGGCCTCCGACTGGATTTGGCTGCTCTGATTGTTGTTTGGTAAATATTTGCCTGCATGCCGTGCTGGACTGCACAATCTGGCAAAGAGAGAGAGCGAGGAAGAGAGAGAGAGGAAGGAAAATCAGAGGGTCAGTGTTTGGGATATTTAGTAGTCAACCAGAATGACACTAGATCTAGGAAATGAAATGATTCGTTTCTGTGTCTGATGTCTAAAATCTCTTCAGATTCTGACAGATCACACGACAGCCTGGGAGAATTTGATGGTTATTGCATTAGCATGTGAACAGATTTCGGACTAATTTGGCTCAGCATCAAATGAAGCTTGAGGAGCCAGAAACAGGACTGTGGTTTAAAAACAGTCCCAGGATTCAAGCCCTACTATTTTTTTTTTTCCTTTCAGGCTTTGCAGAGCTGCAGACGGACATGACAGACCTGACCAAGGAGCTGAATCGCAGCCAGGGCATCCCCTTTTTGGAGTACAAACAGTTTGTCACACGCACGTTCTTCCCCAAGGTGAGAAAGCCTATTTTTCCACGCTATCTGATTTCAAACTGTCACACTGACAACACCATTTTTCTCAATGGGGTTTTAATATTTTTTTTTTGTCCCCACTTCCCACTGCTAGTAATATGCAGGATCAAAATTCACCTTGGAACTTTTAAACACACAGTAGACGTCTAGCGAAGTGTAGCTCAGTTTGGCACCCTGCAGGAGAGTTAATGTGTTCTCTATAAGTAAGCGTTTTTCTGATGTGTGATCCACCCTGAAGGTAGACTGTGGGTCTATCTGTCGGTGGGTGTTTTTCCACCAGTACAGACAGACACCACTCAGCAGGCTTTGTCTTCCAACCACAGGCATGGACTTTCAAGGAGACAAAACAAATGGTGGGCACTGAGACAAGGAAACTTTCCCCCTGATTTCTCAAAACACACTCCTCACTCAGCTCACACACCCACACTGTTTTGCAAGTATTGTCTTGCGCAACGGTGTCCGCGCTGGTTTGTTGCAGTGGACACTGGACACTGTTTTCTGTTGTGAAGGAAGTGAGTGGGGAGAGTGTTGAAAAGCTGCATGGAGGGAAACATGAATTCAAGTGTTGCAGCTTCAGTATCGTCTCTCCATAGTTTTCCGCTAACACAGCAAACACTCAACTCAAGACCCTTCTGTGCTCTTGTTTTGTTTTGTTTTGTTTTTATGAGAGCTTCTGGTTCTCTCAGATTACGCACACACACACAAAACTGTGTTAGACACAGACTTAGACACAGTTAGAATACAAGCCAAATGCAGCCGTCCTGAAACGACAGCCTGAGCTGAAAGGCTGCCTCTTGGCTCTGGGTCAGTTTGCCTCTAAAGCCATTAATGCTCATGACGTTTCGTGTCACAGCGTCATGTTTCCTTTTCATGGTCAGTCAGGGCCTATTCAGGGCCTCGTCAAGAAATTCTGCCCTTTGGGGCCAGACTGCAAATTTACCGCAAAACTCTCAAGGCCAGATCTTTTTTGTTCTCCCTGTCTATCCACCTTCCTGTGTTTACGACCAGAGCTGACTTTGTATTACATTTTCCCGTGTTTGTTTGTGTGTGTTTCAGATGTGTTCCGATTACGAGAAGAGTCTGGTCCAGCCCGCCTATGAAAATGATGGTCTGGGCCCTCGAGCGCTGCCAGAGACCCACCCGCTGTTGCAGGACTGGCAGGTGAAGGGTTAAGCCATTAGGACGTTAGGTTAGGTTACGCTTTTGTCTGCCAGAGTGCCTTGATTTGGGTCCTTTTTCACTCCCTTGCTTTTCAACTGGGTCACACTGAAGCTTATTAAGCTTTCACAGTGGGGTATGTTGTTGATGAGGAGTAAAGGAAAGTATATTGAGCATTTTTGCACTTTGTGTGCTTGTTATAATGTGTGTGTGGACTGTGTCAGTATACTGTATGTGTTTGTGTCAACTCACATGCTCTTGTGTGTGTGTGTATGAATACTAATGCACGTCACTCAGTGGTTTCTAGTGAGTGACACACAACAAAAAATCAGCTTGTTAAAAAACACACACTGCCCACCAAGTTGATGGCAGGTTGTTGACACACTGGCTCTTGGACAACCGAACAGTATGCTTTTCATCGAAATCCATCTCTAGTTTTGTGTGTGTGTGTGTGTGTGTGTAATGGAGGGGCGGACGGGAGTGAGAGCTATAAAGAGAGAGTGGGAGAGGGAGCATGCGCTTTCACACACCTCTGCGCGAACGAGAAAGCACATGCGTGTGTGTGTGTGTGCACGTTGGGATGAGAGAAAGTAACGGTTGCAGTGCTAGTTTGGGGTCGGCAGCCGGGGGAGCCTGTCTAACCGTGATGAAGTGCCTTGGATCCACATCGTCTTCCAAGGAAGTGTTTTCCAGGTCACAGCAAATAAATCTCACAGGCGGGCATTTATCTTAATGGACACCCCTGTTCTCCTTCTGTCAGGCTGCAAACCACACCATATGGCTGCAGTCCAGAGGGAAGACTTCATCACACTGCTGCTTAGTCGCACCCATAGATAGGCCGTACTCATTAAGTCGACTCGGCACATTTAGAGACATTCACACACAGTCAGGGACCCGAGCGGGAGATATAGACACTGTAGAGAGAAGCAGAAGGAAGAGCTGTGATAGAAAGACAAACTGTTCTCTAGATGGGTCGCTCGACACAAGAGGTGGTGGTACAGATTAAGGAGGGCGCAGCAGGTGTGTAATGCAGTTTTGGGTGAAATCACGCAGAGAAATAACCGTTTCACCCCCCTTCTGTCGCCAGGCCACCAACACAACAAGGCCGAACGTAGAGGAGGGCATCACTCTGTTCTCCACTCTTCTCAACAACAAGCACTTCCTGATCACGTTTGTCCACGCCTTGGAACAGCAGAAGGACTTTGCTATACGAGACAGGTAAATGCATCAGCTGATAAAGAAAAAAAGCATCCATCCAGACTTTCTTTAGGCCATTAAATCAGTAGAATTTACAGATTTACAAGATTTAATTGCACTATACCCTGTGTAACCATTGTCAGAAATAATATCAATTCTGGGGTCATCTTTTTGAAGCAGTAGCAGTGGTGTTGTATTGGATTGTGAGGTGTTTTTAAAGCTCCTACCGTATATAATCAATATTTTTTTATTAACAACGGATCACAGGATCACAAATATGTGAAAGGTGTCGCTTGTAGTATTAACGAACCCACAGAGAAATGTTTCCTGAATCTGCAGTTCCCCTCATCTCTACAGAGCGCTTTACCATCTTTCAGCTCATTGTTTTGGGCTTATCACCCTTGTTTCCAGCTGTTTTCAGCGAAACGCCTCTGAAAACCCATGATACTCTACCTGCTCATCACCAAACTGCAAACAAAGTTAGCGACTATGCTGGCTTACAACAACATAGTGCAACAAATACCTGCTAAAAACAGATATATTTCTCAGGAGTTAGTGGAGACCAAAACAGAGCAGTGGCCAAAAAAAATCAGTTAATGCAGGTTTTATACTTTAACTAGCTAGAAATGTAAATGAAGTGGACAATATATTTGAAACACATTTCAATTCAACGGAAGCACATACTACGGCCTCATCACTTAAACAACCAAAATAGTTTAAGTGGTAGTCTTTTTGTACGGCTGTTAAATTGCATTGCATTAAATTGTATACAGTAGGTGTCTCTATTTTTCGAGTGTTTACCACAGGAGCTTCTTTATTTCTCATACAAGGTTGTCTGTAGCTGCTGCATACAGCACAAAAATATCTTCACTGGTCCGAAAAGTGGTTGCTCCAGCTTTGTAAATTCTTGGTCAGTATTGCTGTTTTGGGCCTGATGTCCTGAAACTAGCCAGTCATTGTGGAGGATCAGAGAAAAATTCCAGAGGCAAGACCACATCCCTGTCCCAGCTCAGCGTCAGCACTTACTGACTGATGTGGCCCCTTTCTCCTGGATTAAAGGGGCTTTGTTAGGGAAATCCCCTGCACCTCTGGATTTACTCACCCAGACACTCCCTGCATTAGATCAGGCTTTTATTTGGCTCTGCAGTGACAGGTACTGTGGGGAGGAAGAAACCTTGTTGTTGTTTCTGTAACATAGTTATTTTTAAATTTCCACTGACCACACACTGACAGGGCATGTTTGCAAGAGCAGGTTTTTGCTCATCTGTCTCCTCTGCTAATCTGTTTTCTCACTCTACAGATGCAGCCTGGCGTCTCTGCTCACCATCGCCCTCCACGGTAAGCTCGAGTACTACACCAGCATCATGAAAGATCTGCTGGTGGACCTGATTGATGCTTCGGCTTCCAAGAACCCCAAACTGATGCTGCGCCGCACTGAGTCCGTTGTGGAAAAAATGCTGACCAACTGGATGTCCATCTGCATGTACAGCTACCTCAAGGTGAGGATGGAAACGAAGGAGGCTCAGCAAAGTTATGAGGCAGGATTGATTAAAAAGAAGGAACACAGCTCTGATGTTTGACTCCACCTCTCTGCCTCATTCTTCAGGAAACAGTGGGTGAGCCTTTCTTCCTGCTGCTGTGTGCGATCAAGCAGCAGATCAACAAGGGCTCCATAGACGCCATCACAGGGAAGGCCCGCTACACGCTCAATGAGGAGTGGCTGCTCCGCGAGAATGTTGAGGCCAAGCCACAGGTCTGATACCTCACACACCTCTCTGTTTCACATCCTCAGTTTTGATTTTTGATGCTCAGAGGTCAATGTCAAACTTACACGTTCAATTAAGTGGCTGCCCGGAAAGTTTCAGTCATGCTGAAATTCAAAACTTGCACATTTTTGCAAAGTATGAAATGTGTATTGCTTTGTCTTTGCAGAACATCAACGTGTCCTTCCAGGGCTGTGGCATGGACTCGCTGTCTGTCAGGGTCATGAATACAGACACAATTGGCCAGGTGAAAGAAAAAATCCTAGAGGTCTTTTATAAAAACCTGCCGTTCTCCCAGTGGCCCCGAGCAGAGGATGTAGACCTGGGTAAGAGCACATTTTCTCTGATTATTTTCATCCTTTCCCCTTCCCAACCCCTACGAGATATAGTAATCTCCTTTGCAAAAGGTCCTCTCATGAAGCTCAACTAACCTGAGGCTGCAATATAATAAATGACAGAATGCATCGAGGAGAGTGTACAGTCATAATCACAAAGAGTTATTGCTTTCAAAAGCTGCGGAGCCTGCAGAGCTGATTTGATTAATGGCCCAAGAATATTTCCACAGGTCGTGACATGGAGAGTTAGAGTACAGCTGCCCTCTGTCTCGCATATTCTTTTCCAAATTTAGGATGAAATTGTCTAATATCACTCTGCTTCCTCCTCTTCCTGTCTCATTTCTCTCTCTCTCTCTCTCTCTCTCTCTCACTCTCTCTCTCTGTCTCCCACTTTGTTCCCCCTCCAGAGTGGTTCGACTCCGGCAGCAACAGTAAGCTTCTGCAGGACCTGGATAACTCCTCAGTGATGGAGGATGGCAGGAAGAAACTCAACACAGTCTTCCATTACCAGGTGTGTGTGTATTTATGTGAGACCACTGTGGTGGGTGTTGTCATGGCGTACCTGTATATCCCTGATATTGTAACAGCAACAGCGGGGGCGAAGGTGAGAAGTCCTTATAAATGGTGTCTGGCTGTCCACAGGTGGGAACATACTCTCTGTTTCCATGTGGCCGTACACAGTTGGCTGTAGGTGCTTCTGTATGATGTTTCTCTTTATGTACAGGTCATTTACTGCAGCATAGCTGTAGCAGAGCTGCTACTTTTAGATGTTTTTTATGCAGATTTTGCTTTTAGACATACAGTAAAGAGTGTGTTTGTGTAATTACACAAATTAGGAAACATTTTATAATAAAAATGAATTGTTGATAATTGTTGATTCAGTCACCAGTAAATTGTAATGTAAACAATTATTACTGAATACAAAATAATGTTGTTTTCAAATTAGTTACTTATTAATTAACCGTAACTATGGCAACATACATGATTTAATCACTGATCACAGCATTTTATTACTTAAAGATCCCCACCAGACATGTTTTAAAACATAGAATAATATTCTGCTTGGAATAATGATTTGTGTCTAATATGTTTCTTTTTCTCCAGCAGATAAGATTACCTACCGCGTTAAGAATTCTTAAAATGACGTCTACTTCTTTTACCTCATTGAAAAACCCAGAACCTATGAATATGCAAATATTTTTTTTAACATTTAAAAAGTTTGAAGAGAAAAGCGCGCACGCACACTGAATAAAATAGAAACAAACTCTGAATCAGCACATGCGTCATTCTGCACAGTGATGGTCAAACATTCAACTGAAGTAACAATAAGTGGAGGGGGACTTGAATGACTTATATGTTGTGTTAACTGTTAAAGTCATTAATAATGGAAGTTTGCATTTATTAGCCAGGTTGAACACCTAAATACTTGGCTGAGTAAATGATAAACTAATGACTTGAATGAATTATTTTTTTAAAATCATGTCAAACTAAATTGGAAGCCAGTCATGATCTGACTGACACAAGTGTGAACTTTAAGTGTTAACAGTATTTCCTTATTCATAGCTTCTGGATTTTTTCAATGAGGGAGAAAATGTAGATGCCATTGTATGAATTTGTAAATAGTTTTTTGTATTTTTATATTTCTTAAAACATGTCTGGTGGGAATCTTTAATAATAACAGCATCATATGTTAAGTCTGATATTTATGATACTTAATCATTAATTAATATGTACTGTAATCATTTACTACATACTGCATACTACAATACAGGAAATTAAATAATCATCACTTACATATTTAATAAAAGTACTTTAATATTCATGACTTTCTTAATAATGATAATAATAGGATTAATATGTGTACAGACACATCCCTTTTACAAATACATTCATTGAAGGAATGCAGGAAATTGCAATAAATATATTGTAAATAATAAAAATGTGATATTTTTAACCTTCATTGAAGTTTTACAGCACCATTTTTATATATATATATATATACACATATATATGTATATATGTATATATGTATATATACATATATGTATATATGTATATATACATATATGTATATATGTATATATATGTATATATGTATATATGTATATATACATATATGTATATATGTATATATATACATATATGTATATATATACATATATGTATATATGTATATATGTATATATATGTATATATGTATATATATACATATATGTATATATGTATATATATATGTATATATGTATATATATGTATATATACATATA
>LKNJ01001422.1:202627-250097 GCA_002120245.1 Maccullochella peelii
TATATATGTATGTATATATATGTATGTATGTATATATATATATATATATATATATATATATGTATATATGTATATGTGTGTATATATAAAGAAAAATAACCAAGAAACAAGTGTCATGCCCGGTATCCCATTAAGAATGCCTGTATGTGTATTTGCGTAATATGTCGCTCATTTGTGCGTGAGTAAACAGTCGTTCAGTGACCCTCGGCCTTTGACCCTTTACCTGTACTTGTTAAGTGCACTGTTTAGTTTTGCTGAGCCATGGGGACAGAGCTGTGAAAGCAGCAAGCTGCAGCGTGTACTAACAGTCTGGGTTCACTGGCAAGGCTGTTCAATCCATTTCACCACGGGTTGACTTTAATGAGCCCAGCCAGGCTCCTGCAGACTTGCCACCACTTTAGATGCACGTTAGACTGACACACACGCACACACACCAACATATGCACCTCTCAACACCACACTCCCCTCAAGGGCATGCTTAATGACGCTGTTCTGGTGCACCTCAGCTCACCCCTGACCCTGTGCCCTCTGTCCTCTCTCGTCTTTCCTCCCCTCCCTCCTTCTTCTTCTCTCCCGTCACAGATCCCAGAGGGGGCATCGCTGGCTATGAGCATGAAAGACAAGAGAGACAACACTCTGGGGAGAGGTACGTCACCTTTAAACGCACCCACTCCCCATCGCTTTGTCATACACACACACTCACCCACACTTAGATAAATACACACACTCACTGGATCACAGGAAGCAGCACATGCTTAGTTGATCACGAGAACACGATACGCTCATGTAAACACACATGAAATCGCACACCCTCCCGTCCCCAAAAGACACAGCGGACATCTAAACACACTCACACCTAATAACACAGGAGTTATGCTACCGCTTCATTTGGAGCTATTTTTCCAGGGTTATAGATGTATTCCATTAGCAAATGTCAGCTTGCGGGAAAAATGCGACACAAGTTGGCCCATTGTCCAGCCTCAAGCCGGAATATAATGACTGCTCTGCCTGTTGACAGATGAGTTTACATACAGCCTGTAATGGGCTTGTCTTGGGTCTACCTTACATAATCAGTACCAGACCAGAGCTCGGTTCTGCTCAGGCTCTGTCCATCAAAGCCTCTCCTCTCATTCATACTGGGCCAAAAATAAGCTTATGTGGACCAAACCTGGCTCTGACTTCAAAGCGTCAAGGGGGTGTTATGAGCCTGTAGTGCTCCCTGGCTAATATAAAACACTGTCCTGCCTGCCTGTGATCACTGTTGAGGGTCTGGACTGAGGCCCATTGGGCAGGAGCATCTCTGGCAGAGCAGGCGGTAATGAGAACACACTATGCTGTTGTGTGTTTGTGTGTGTGTTTGTGTGTGTATCTGCACAAATGACTGTCTTTGTTTTTGCTGTTGTGTGTGTGTGTATGTGTGTGTGTGTGTGTACAATAATTTACTGTATTTATTTGTGTCTGCTTTGAGTTTGTATTTGGACATGCGTCTACATGTATTCGGGTATTCGTACGTGTTCATGCATGCATATGAGTGTGTTTGTGTTTAGGTCTATATATAAACCAGCAAAGTTTAATGCTTTTTCCCAGCGTTGGCCAAGCATTACCATCTCATTACACCGGCTCCAGAACCAATCACAGACTCTGTGTGTCTGTCTCCCATAATCTCTCTCTTTTCTCTCTCCTTTCACTCGTAATCTTTCTCTTTCATTCTCTCAGACAGCTCCCCTCCCCTACCGGCCCACAGTCCACCTTAATCACTTTCTTCTCTCGCATGTACTCTATCTCCCTTGCTCTCCTGTCAATCTTTTTCCCTCCTATCTGTCACACTCCTCTGTGCTCCCTCCTCCTGTCTCCTCTCATTCTCACCTTGCTGATTGCACATTGTTTCATGCTGTTATGTTTCTCTTTCTCCTTAGTTAAAGATCTGGATACAGAGAAGTATGTCCACTTGGTGAGTATCTTCTCATAGGTAATCAGAATGATTCTAAGTGTGCTCTGAGTTTATTACCAGAGCTTTTCCTGTGTGTGCCACTGTTAGTCAGTCCGGAGCAGGCCTGACGACAGAGAGAATGGGGGTGAATGGAGGTGAAGAGAAAAGCTGCTGAGAGGACATGACAGCACTAATGCCGCTTAAGCTCTTTTATAAACGTCAGCCAAGATATGGGCCCTTTGACTTTAGAATAATGAGTTCCTTGAAACACAATTTGCCGGGTGAATAGTTAGTTTTACAGGACAGTCCTGTAGTCCTTTTTTTGACACAAGCTTCTTTCTTTCCTCTACCCCTATTTCAACCTGTATGAGCAAGCCAGAGATATGATCCTGTACACAGCAAACAGAGAAAACCATGAGAATTTCCCAACTCCCATCACTTCCTCAATTCTGTATATTATTTATACTTCAAAATACCCTCATGTGGTTTCTGGATCATGTGTCTAATGCAAGAAACAGAAAATTCCCCTCTGACAACTGAGACAGCAGAGACAGCAGAGCATTCATTTAGCTACTTATGAGGGGGTTTATTACTTCAACCTGTGAGCAGTATGTTGATCTTTAGGCCTCTGGTTCTCCAGGTCCTACCTCACGATGAGCTAATGGAGACCAAGAGGTCACACAGGCAGAGCCACCGCAAGAAGGTCCTGCCTGAAATCTACCTGACACGCCTGCTGTCTACCAAGGTGAACACAAGAAACAAGAGGCTGTTTGTTAAAACTACAAAGACACTTACGTTTCAGCTTGATATCTAAGTCATCTTTCTATTTCTTGTTTTCATGGCTCATATTAGCCTCAGGAGCCGTCTAGAAAGTCTCTCATCCCATGAAACCATGTTTCTGTGTATGTATGAGCCGCCTTTTTTCTTTTCCTCCACAGGGAACTCTTCAGAAGTTCTTGGATGACCTCTTTCAAGCCATCCTCAGCATCCCTCCGGACCGCCCCCCTCTGGCTGTCAAATACTTCTTTGACTTCCTGGAGGAGCAGGCTGACAAACGGGGCATCACAGACCCAGACACTCTGCACATCTGGAAAACCAACAGGTAGACCACTAAACTCTGTTTATACTTTGGTCCCCTCACTGTGCAAGTGCAAGGCTTTAAAGGCTTATCTTTCACTGTCTGTGCAGTTTACCTCTGCGTTTCTGGGTGAACATCTTGAAGAATCCTCAGTTTGTGTTTGACATCGATAAGACAGATCACATGGATGCCTGTCTGTCTGTCATCGCCCAGGCCTTCATAGACGCCTGCTCCATTTCTGACCTGCAGCTTGGCAAGGTGAGATTATCCATCTATCTACTTCCTGTATTTATCTCCTCAGACAAAATTGAGAGAACTGCGTCCCAGACACCCCTGTATACTCTATAGCTAGCTGTTTTCTTAGCATATATTTGTTTGGCAAATTGGCACCATTTAAAGTATGCCGAATTAGCTATTAGCAGTTTCTGTGTGAAATTTTCCCATGGATGTACAGACAACTATCACTACATTACTTTGATACTGAAGAAAACTTATAAACGAGATGATTCTCAGGCAAGTTCTGGAGTTATAAGGGTCATCTTTTTTCTATGATTTCTAAGCGGATTCATGGACGTTTATTCGTGATGGACATTGGAGGTAATGATGAATAATAATGATAATGAAGTATAAGTCATACTGAATCAAAAAAAATAAATATGGGTGTCATGTCTGTGTGTTAAGATTTGACTGAGTTATGACTCCAAGAAGGAGTACAAATTTTGACACGCCTGTACCTTTCACCTCACGCAGTATCTTTGTCTCACGGCTCTCCCTCTGCACCCCTATAGAGGGGTGCGCCTCACAGTTTGAAAACCTTTCATCTATCCAACTGTACCTATGTATCACATCTACCTGATTACTGATTAAATACTTTACTAAATAAAGGTTATATATCTATGTATCTGTCAGTGCTTCTATCATATCTATGTATCTGTCTATCTCTCTGTCCATCTGCCTATGTATGTATCCATCTAAGGCGCACACACACACACACACACACACACACACACACCTACCGAGTCCCACTGTGAAACCTTATCC
The DNA here is from genome assembly GCA_002120245.1 of Maccullochella peelii. Lineage (NCBI taxonomy): Eukaryota > Metazoa > Chordata > Actinopteri > Centrarchiformes > Percichthyidae > Maccullochella > Maccullochella peelii. Next base: position 206,677 of record LKNJ01001422.1, read on the forward strand.
CTAAGCCTTCAGACTGTCAGCTCCATCTACCTCTCCTCATTTTATTTCAGCCCAGTCGACTGATCCAAGGTCATGAGCACCAGGGATGTCTTTTTGTGCTGTGCGCGAGTGCATGCGTGCATGTGTGTGTGTGTGTGTGTGTGTGTGTGTGTGTGTGTGTGTGTGTGTGTGTGCTTGCATGTCAATGTCCTCACTGCTCACAAATCCGTCTCATCCCTCAGACACCGTGACCCTGAGCACGCTCTGCTTCCTGTCTCTCTCTGACTGGCTTCCTCCCTGGAGGGAGCCGAGGACTCATCAAATAATGCTCCTCTTTCACCAAGAAGCAGTCTGATTTATATACTTCAGTTCAGTGCCAAAGAGCCAGCACACTCAAGGCAGCAATATTTACATGTACATGCAGGCAGGTACATACCTGTGGATGCAAAGACGTAATAAAACCTCCAGCAATGAGACATTTTTGTACAGAGTGTCTGCAGCCTCCTCATTAGCATATTGCATATGCTATGCATGTTTTGTTGAGTCACCAGGTTCAGGGATATGGCCACGTTTTCTCCTGTAGTTCAAGGAGACTGGCATGACACACCTCTACAATTTCCTCAAGTGTTCACAGTTGCTTGTTGTTGCATGTGCATGAGTGTGTGTGATGGCCTTGGGACAGGGCAGTGAAGGGTACGGGGTCTGGATTAGCAGGAGCATAGCAGGGGTGAGAGAGAGAGGGGTGGGAAACCAAGCAATGCTCGCTGTTTCCATGGAAACCCTCTTATCTGGCGAGATGCAGGCATGGAGGGCCACGGGGTCACAGGGGGGTTACCAGGCAGATGGGCGAACAGCAGGAAGTGACCTTGTGGACAGGAAGAGAGAGGGTTCCCTATCAGAAGGAGTGACCGTGGCCGCAGTCTTTCCACTCCCCCAGCACCTTTAAAGCACACAAACATGCACACACATGCAAACAAACACATATATTAGGTGACACAAATAACTCATGACACATAGTAATATTAAGGTGCACTGTAAGCACATTCACTGATGCTGAAAGCTGAGGCTGGCCGCCTCTTTTTCCCTGTCCTACTTTCTCTGTCCCTTTCTCTCTCGCGCACACACACACACACACACACACACACACACAGCTGACAAAGACCCACACACACTCGCTCGCAACAGTAGTCACCACTGAAACCAGAGTATGCCCAACCTCTTAGCCCCGCTACTTTTCTTCCCGCTTGAATAAGCACTAGTGCGAGAGCCTGAAGTGACTGGAGAGAGTGGCAGAGGTATGAAGGAGAATTGTTTTGACTGGAATGTTCCTTCTCTGGCTCTGAGTTTTTGAGTCTCCTGTTGTGTGGAAAGGAAACCGCTCCCTCCCCCATTGTCTCACTTTAGGCTGGTTTAGATGTGGTCCTCAACAAATAACTTCCAGTCTCAGTCCTTATTAGGACATTAGTACCTAATTGCAGACTGTACAATCACGTACAAATCTCTTTATTAAAGACTGAGGCCCAGTGCTAAATTATTAATTAACCCTCACAACGGCATTAAACGCTGAGGAAATGCCATATATGGAGCCTTGCAGTGGTTCAGACAGGCACAGGAGTTTGTTTTATAGTCACATGTTCCACACACCCTCCAATCATGTCCATGACAACAACGCTGAGCTCTGCATCCTCGCCGCTACACTGCTTTCACCCTCCTCCTGTTTTAGCATTTAGTTGTACACGAATTTTGAACAATTTAAAAACTTTGACGTGAGTGTCCTGACTGAAATGTGTTTTGTTTTTCAGGACTCCCCTACCAACAAGCTGCTGTATGCCAAGGAGATCCCTGAGTATAAGAAGAGAGTGCAGTGCTACTACAAGCAGGTACAGGACATGGCACCTCTCAGTGAGCAGGAGATGAACGCTCACCTGGCTGAGGAGTCACGAGTGAGTAAAGTGTTCAGCAAGTCCCTGTGTGTTAGTCATCTGGCTCCACAAAAGCCTGCAATTACGTCCAAGTTTCATTTTGGAATTGATTCTAATATAACAAGTCTGTTGTCCATCCTGTAGAAATACAGAAATGAATTCAACACCAACCTGGCCTTGACAGAAATCTACAAATACGCCAAGAGATACAGAAACCAGGTAAGAGAAGAGATTCTTATGCTACTTCTCTGTCTTTCTGATCTCAGATTAGATATGTTGCTCGTGTTTAAACTGGTCCCTTTTTCTGCAGCCACAACACCTCAGTCAACCCCTTTTGCTGTTTCAAGTTTTGCAGACGGGTATCAGAGCGTGACGTATCAGCGTGGAAGATCATGTGCATGTTGAGAGATGTAGCACACTGTAAATAGGCTTTCAACCTGTCTCTCAGTGGCCTGGTCGGATATCCCCAAATATCTGCGTTAAATAACTCTCTTCTCTCCGAGCGTAAATAATCAGATGTGAACTTGATCTGATCTTTCCAGCAGCAGCCACCATTTAATGTGTCCAATCCTCCCTCCCAGCCCACATATACCTTTCACTTTAAGCAAACAACGTGCTGTTTACCTTCTCTTTATCCGCCACCCCTATCTGCTTAATGACACTGTTAAGTTGTTGCTTCATATCTCCTGTTTCTCTTTGAACTAGCCCTCTTCAAGCCCTTGCTGTCCTCCCCCATGTTTCCTTACTGCTGTGACTATTCTCAGGAGAGGCTTAGTCAGTGGTGACTGTGCCTTAATGGAGCACCCTCATGATAATACAGTTTAGCTGCTTTCCTCTGTCATGCTACTGTACTGACGTGGGCCAGGGGCTTATAGACTCTGATTCACAGAGCTCTGTGAATGGCCCCTGATTGCCTATTCTCTCGCCCCAGCTCAGTTCGCTCTGCCTGGTAGCACACTGCTGCTAAGAGCCCATAAATCCCACAGACACGGTGACACTATTGGGCATGAATAACAGAGCAGATGTGGGTTTTGTAAATATGTGAAGAGCCAAGGCTTTTGTGGTGTAGAGGCATGCATGAAGGCTGGAGAAGAGGCAGAAGCACTTCGGTTGTTCCTCTGCTGCTCTCCCTTTCTCTCGTTCATCTTTTCTATGTCCAGGCAGGTGGCTGATTTCCTCCCTCTCCTACATAGACAGATGCATGAATGCCCAACAGGCACTGAAAGTCATCTTTGTTGTGTTTGTCTTCTCTCCCTCGGTCAGGTGGTGAGCGCTCTGGAGTCTAACCCCACCGCACGTCGCACTCTGCTGCACCACAAGTTCGAACAGGTCATTGCCCTTGTGGAGGACAACATCTACGAGTGCTGCAGTGAAGCCTGAACCTGCCAGTGTCTTTTTCTACTAGCCATCTCTTTCTCCTGCTGACAGCTGCCTTTCTCCTGCCGACATAGTTACTTGGGAATGTCAGCCACTGAGGAGTTGGCCTTCGTAAGTGTCATTATTATTCCCACAGACTGGAAGAAGCATGAAAAGTGGCAGAGATAAAGGACTTAAACCTGTCTCTCAAGTGTCATGCATTTGCAAGGTGTTCCTCCTCTGATCTGGGAATGCCGAGCAAATTTTGCCAAATCTTTCCCCCATGACACGGACAGAATTCCAGTCTAGATCAACTATGCTTTAGAGAGAAGGTGTAGGTGCTTGGAGATGAGGCTTTTTCTGGATGTCTTTACAGCTACTGGGACCTACAGTAAGCCCTGGTGGCAATCTTAACGCACTGAACCCTTTTCTTAAGGGAACGAGCCAATGATGCACTGTACTGTATTATAATGTCCATAGCAATATTTATAGATGTGTTATAATGCTTTCAAGTGACCTGTTCATCAGGATGAGTCGGAAGGATGGCGTTAACTCCTCCCATCTCCTAAAGCCTGCAGTGTTCTCAGGTGTGATTGGTGAAGATGGGTGACGCCCATCGGTGCTTTGAACAATACGTCCCAGTGTGCTTTGCGGGTTGATGATGGGTTGAGGAGGAGTGGAGAAGGGAATATAAATGACAGAAGTTTATGAATCAGATAGAAGTATTGATCAGTGTGCTTGTAAATGAATGAATTTCATGGTGGATTCTGACCAATTTCAAAGAGGGAAATTTACATTTATGAGGAAAAAAAGTGAGCTCAATATAATCGGAGGAGAGACTGTATTTGTGATGCCAAATGACTTGTCAGACTTTGTGAAATAAATTACAGTATTTAGGATTTGAATGTGTTTAATGATGACAGTGTTTATTGTACTAAGTCTCAAAGTGCTTCATTTCTAAATGCATTACAGCATGGCAAATTATAACAACATTTGAAAACTATTAACATCTGGCCTGCCACCCAAAAGCTAGCAAACTAGCATCTGGAACTTCTCAGAAAGCCTTGTAAAAGTTCCCATGAAAAAGCGAGTAAGGGAAAAGTCGTGCAGACATTTAGCTTTGTTTTTATTGCAGGACACAGAACAACTTCCACAACATCCTAGCCTTTACACAATGACCACAACAATATCTCTTCAATACACACACTGACATTCTGACATCCATTCAAACACAAACATCCACCACACACACACACACACACACACACACACACACACACACACACACACACACACACACACACACACACACACACACGCATCCACTCTCTTGCAGGAGGCGCCTTCTCCCTGCGGAGGCTCTTTTCAGGTCCATCTGTTTACACTCATGTCTCAGTCTCAGCCAAAAGCAAACTAACAATCCTCAGCTTTGTCACCATGAAGACAAAAGGACAGACAGAGAGACCAGAGGATAGCCCCGCCTGATGCCTTAAAAACTCATGTGAGCTATCTAAACAAATTCATGACTAGTTTCACCTAAGTATTCATAGAATGGATTGTTTAAAGCGCATTTTGGGGATATATAGCTGCAACAATTACTTGAACAAGAGCTGATGAGGATGAAATCATGTGGTGTGGTTTGTGGAGTTAGATTTTCACCTATTATTATGTGTTTTTTGGGTAGTGGGGAGCTTGGAATGGGTTCAGTTGGATCATCACACAGGCAACACCCCCATGATGCCGGGTTAAACGCTGTGAGGCCAGCTAAATTCTTTCCATGATTAAAATGGATTGAAAATACACATGCTGGCTCTTGAGTATGTCGGTCCCACCAAAAGGTGCGGTTGTGCCGCTGCAGTGGAGACACATGGAGAGGTAAGTCAAGAGGATTGGCCAATAGAATGTAGTGCTGCTTGGCGGTGGTGGGTCCCTAGGTGTGCAGGGACAGATGGGACATTGAGGGGGGCGGAGGGGGTACAGGTCAAGCGGGGGCCACCTGGCTGGAGGAGACAGATGAAGTCTGAGTTTTGGAGACGGCAGCGGCAGCCTCATCATCTCCAAACGGGTTTCTTCCACAGCACACCGTGGTGATCATGCAGTTTCTGAACTGGAGGCCAAAAAGAAGTAAGAACATAAAAGTACCAAAACATTAATGTAAAAATACTCCATTACAAGTAAAAGCCCTGCATTCAAAGTTAAGTAAAAGTACAGAAGTATTATCAGCTAAATGTAACATAAGATAAACCTTTATCAATCCCCAGAAGGGAAATTCAGGTGTTGAAGGAGCACAAGGACAGAAATAAGTACAAATGAATAGAAAAAAAATTAATAATTAGATGTACATAAAATAAAAATAAGTATGAAATAAAAATAGAAACTATACAAGAGCAATTTAAGTCAAAATTACAAGGCAAAATGTACTTAAAGTATCAAAAGTAAAAGTACTTGTTAGATAGAAAAATGGCCCCTGTGACTATTATATATGACATTATTAGACTGTTAATACTGATGCAACAGTGCATTAGCAGCATTTTACTGTTTCATCTGGTCAAGGTGGAGCTCGTTTTAACTACTTTATATACAGTTTGGCAGTTTAGGTCATTTGAATTCATTTTTTCGACTTATCTCCGATCTTTGGGGGGATTTTGTGTCTTTTTTGTGCCTTGAACAGTTATTTACATTAAATGTGTGAGAAGTTTAGAGAGGAAATGTCTCTTTGGTGGAATTGCTAACAACTCATAAACATCTGGAACACGACGATGGGCCCCAACACTGCTTTTTTTGTAATGGGTCACAACCCGAAAAGGTGTGGAGCCACTGATTTAATCTTTAACAAGGCATTTACTTGTATAAACTTGTTATACATTTTTTTTAATGTAAAATGTTAATCTGGAAAGTAACTACAGCTGTCAGATAAATTTATTGCAGTAAAAAGTACAATATTTGCTTTTAAAATGTAGTGGAGTGGAAGTATAAAGTAGCATAAAAAGGAAATACTCAAGTAAAGTAGAAGTACCTCAAAATTGTACTTAAGTACAGTACATGAGAAAATGTTTTACACAAAAAATAACCAAACCAGGATGTTTGCTTTACTTACCTGTCTGTTTAGCAGAATGTAGATGACTGGGTTGTACAGAGCAGCACTCTTGGCGAAGAAGGCCGGAGCAGTCATGAACACTGGTCCAAACTCAGCTCCCTGATTGGCAAAGATGTACCAAGCCACGCTGGCATAGGGCACCCAGCACACCAGGAAGGAGATCACCATGACGATGACCATACGTGTCACCTCTTTCTCTGCTCTCTGGGTGGTTTCAGACTCCTGCTGCTGGGCCGCAGCCTGAGCACAAGACAGATGCAGGTTGTGAACTTATTGAAGCAGGTAAATGTGTGATCCAAATGGAAACAAAAGGGTCAGCCCAACACCAAAATTGAAAAACACAGGATTAGACTACCAAACTGACTGACGGGTCTTTTATTCAATGGACTAACACTAGAAAACTGTTAAATCTACAGAAAATTTGTCACGTTTTGTCATGCTGTTGAAGGTTTGTTTACATCTGTAATGGTTTCAAACACAGCAGTAAGAGGAGAAGCAGCTAATACTCAACTTTGTGAGGCTGGAACCATGAAATGTTTTTACATGAAGAATGATTATCAAAATAGTTGCCAATTAATTCTGTCCACTGACTAATCGATTAATCGTTTCAGATGTACTTGTATATAATATTATTTATTTTTATATATATATAGTATATAGTGGTAGTTTAATTTAGAACAAAACATATTTCATGAGATCTTCATATGTTTTGTGTGCAAAAATCTCAATTTGTAAAGTAACTAGTAACTAAAACTGTCAGATAATTGTAGTGAATTAAAAAGTACAACAAGAAGGAAAGTGCAAGTGCTCAAATTTACCTAAAAAAAACTTGAGTAAACATACTTAGTTACATTCCACCACTGATTGTTATATTAAAATATCAATTATAGCTGCTTTAATGAAGAATTTAAGCATTCTTTTTTAACTTCATGGCTGCTAATACATTATCAATGTTCTTGATAAACTATTATTAATGAGGACATCAGGATGACACAGTGAGCAAGCAGACTGCCCTCCAGCTGGAGGACCTCAGTATAAGCTGCTATGTTGGCAATGATCTGCCCTCCTGAAGTGTCCTTGAGCCATTAAATCCCTCACATCTCTAGAGACTCTGCTCTGTGATGCTTCTTTTCCCCCCCGTGGAGGGGAGAAAGATAAAAAGAATTTCTCTACAGGGATAAACAAGGTATCACATCCTTATTATTAATATTGCATCCGGTAGTGGTTTTCTTACCGCTCGCACAGTGCAGAGCAGGCGACTGTAGCAGAAGAAAATGATGAAGAGGGGGATAGTGAAATGGAGGACAAACATATAGATGACGAATGAGGTGTTGTTGATCTCGGGCTTCGGTGTGTAGTAGTCAATCCCACAGGAACACTGCATTCCCTCTGGGATGTACCTGCATCCACACATATAATAATAATCTAAGAATTCCCATCGACACCATCACACTCAGTTTTTGATACTACATATGTGTCTTTGAGTAAGTGTGCTGCAAGTAAATAAAGATAATCTCTAAGGTGCTTTAGTGTGCAAATGATCCGTACATTATTTACATGGTTTTAACACAGTCTAGACACTGAAACATACAGTACCGGGACCATCCAAACAGAGGGGGAGCAGCACAGGACAGGGCCATGATCCATGTGAATGCCAGCCCAACGATGGCATGTTTCTCCCCAAAGCGGAAGTTGGTCATTGGCTTACAGACCACAATGTAGCGCTCAATGGCCAAAACCACCAGAGACCAGAGAGCAATCTCTCCTGAAACATAAAATAAAGCAGGTGTACATTTTAAACACAGCACACTTTTACTTGATATTTAACACTTGTAATTATGCAGACACTGTATTTTAGATTTCAAGTAATCACACTCACCAAATGTTCTCAAAAATCCACGTTTTCCATACCGATTGTTATTCTTAGTAACAATCTAAGAATAACAATCGGTATGGGCTATAAATCATATCAAAATTGTACTTAAGTACAGTACTTGAGAAAATGCTTTACACAAAAAATAACCAAACCAAACTCATTCCGAAAACCGAAGGTGAAAGCAAATAGCTAGATTGGCCATCAAATAGAGAATGTGGATGGGAGCTGAAGCCAGATAAATAGTTTAGCTGAAGCCAGATAAATAGATCTAGTTTAATATGTGACAACATCCCCAATAACTATTGTCTCCGTTTAACTGTACCTGTGTTGACAGGTTCAGCACAGGGGTAACATCTCTGACTTTGGTGAAGGAGATCAGGGGTTCGATTCCCCGTCAGGACAAGGCCAGGGCTAGCTATCACAACTAGAGATTGAAGACGGTACAACACAAATGCTACGACAAGGGGGAGCCAGGACCAGGATCAGGGGGAGATATCATTATCTTCCCACCCGAGGTTTAGGGGTACCACGCCCCACTAACAACAAACAGAAGTAAGGACTAAGCTAGCTAATAAGGACTACTACAAGTACCCTCTGAAGTCTACTAGAAGTGATGTGAAGGAGGGAACGAGATGGTTACCATAATTTATTTATTGGTGTATGTATGTACATTTCAAAAGAAAAACATAGACTGTAATATTATAGATATGTATGTAGTGTATTCTCACAACCAATTGTGTTGGTGCAAAGAATATGTAGGCAGGAGGCCGACTCAACGCAGCTTAATCAACGATCCTCCAAAAGAGTGTAAGCTGGTGAGTGAGTGAGTGAGTGAGGCAGGCAGGCTCTCCCACGACCAGAACAGAACAGGATAGCCTATCTGAGTCTGAGATTTCATGCAGTATAAAGCCTCTGGGCCCTGTTTAGAAATTATGAGAGTCAACACACAAATACAACACCCACACTCAACTGGAAAAGACTTTCACGTCCCTGCCCCTTCATGTTTCATTGTGCTGAACGGAGGTGTGTGTGCGTGCTCAGCGTTGTGCTCAGTTTCCCTACTGAATCCTTCCCACTAAAACTCCCTCCTTCATTCACTAAAGTGAGGAGTTGTATGATACCCTGCACAGATTGTCGAACCTGTTCCTTTGTGAGAGCAGGTTTTATCCAAGGAAAAGTTCTTTATGAGACACCATCACATGGTCACCATATGGTAATGATGCAATCACAAAGTTTTGTCCAGATGCCTATAATGTAATGCTGCCTTCTGAAATATTAGACAGAGTGCTGCTCATAACACTGTGTGATTGGCAGCATTTCCAGCTGTTGGTAGAGTTATGAGTACTGTGAAGGCTTAGTCTTTTTTATGCTGACATCAGCTTTGGCATCTGTGGACGAGGGAGAGATTAAAATATACAGCGATGCTGTGTTGTTTCTCTCGTGGAAAGTTCTGTATTTCCCCTTTGGAGAAGTGAACAAATAAAATGATGATTCAACAAACAGTTGTCTTTTCAAGATTTAATTAAACAGAATAATAAAAAGTAAAAATAAAGAACAAAAGTGAAATAAGTAAGGATTAAGATGATCACAAAAGGAATGAACAAAGATAAGGAGGATCACAGAAGTTAATCTATTTCAGCTGAAAGGACAAAGCCTAGCACCCCATCAGAGTACAAAGAGTCTGACCCCGAAAGAGAGAAACAGTCACATAACAACCAGGCAAGACAGACATAATACTGTTAGACTCGGAAGAAGACTGCTGACTTTGGTACAGGAGATCAGGGGTTTGATTCCCAGTCAGGGCGAGGCCAGGGCTGCTATCACAACTAGAGATTGAAGAGGTACAACACAAATGCTACGTGCAAGGGGGAGCCAGGACAACAGGTCAGGGGGAGATATCATTATCTTCCCCACGTGAGGTTTTGGGTACCAAGCCCCAATAATAACAAGTCTAACATAGACTGATCAATAATTAGATTAACACCTGACAGACTGATCAATAATTAGATTAAGTGAAGTACCCTCTGAAAGTCCTAGAAGTGATGCAGAAAGAAAGATGAATAAGAAAAGCTTGTAGTTAGTGCTTTGGATGTGTGCCTGACCTGCTTTAATTTATGTGTCCGACACTGGTTGCTATGGTGATTGGTGATGTCTAATTTGTTTATAAACATGTACGTGTGACAATCTGGTGCCTCAGAGTGCTCAGTCACTGAGACAGAGAGAGAGAAACCTGTAAAGGTTTCACTCAGAAAAATCACCATCATTCAAAAACCCTAAGTCGTATCTGTGAAATGACCTTACTGTCGGCACCAGAAGGCATTGCTGAATAGTTACATGATCTGAACCAGAACAAGTTTGTCTATGTTCTGGTGTAAAATTTTGTATGAAGAGTGAAAATTGTGGAAACGAGAGCAAGTTTAAGACGATTTTACAGCTGCCTTCCACTCTAGGCGATGATGTCACTCACTCTACGTCTAAACATTCCACCACATACACACTCATGTAAAACTCTCAGAAGGGCTGAAAAAAGCATAAAACTAAAACTGTGATTTATCAAAAACTGTAAATGATATCAAAAAGTTGAATACAAGTCTAATAGCTGAAGATCTTGTGACCTGTTTAAAGTTTAAATTGAGTCAGTAGCTAAAAGTATGCAGAAGAAGCATTTCAAAGTAGAGCAAGTTAAAGAGGGTTCTCCATTGACTTACATTGTAAATTTTTTTTGAAAAAAGCTTAATATTTTAAAAAGTATAAAATGTATAAAGAAGAAAAGTCATAGCATAAATGTCCTTAAAGAGCTGAACATTTTGATAGTTGAATGGTTTCTGTAGCTGAAGGAGTAGGCGACTGAAAAACGTATGGAAGTAGAAAAAGAAAACCTATAAAAATTGCATTACCTGCAGAAAATGCGTGGGAATGCTGAAAGTTGAAATTTATTTGCAAAACACTGCTGAAAATGCAGAAATGTGAAATTAATTGCCAGAATTGGAAGCATTGCTGAAAATGCAGGAATGTGAAAAAGTAGGTAAAAGGCTGAAGGAGAAGTAGTAGTAGAAGTTGTGGTGGTAGTAGTAGAAAAGGCTGATACAGAAATAGTAGTAGTAGAAGTAGTAGAAAAAGGCTGAAGTAGTAGTAGTAGTAGTAGAGGTAAAGGTCGAAGCAGAAGTAGCAGTTGAAGTAGTAGAAAAAGGCTGAAGTAGTANTTTAAGACGATTTTACAGCTGCCTTCCACTCTAGGCGATGATGTCACTCACTCTACGTCTAAACATTCCACCACATACACACTCATGTAAAACTCTCAGAAGGGCTGAAAAAAGCATAAAACTAAAACTGTGATATTTCAAAAACTGTAAAAGATATCAACGAGCTGAATCATAGCTTAATAGCTGAAGATCTTGTGACCTGTTTAAAGTTTAAATGGAGTCTGTAGCTGAAAGTATGCGGAAGCAGTAGCATTTCAAAGTAGAGCAAGTTGAAGAGGGTTCTCCATTGACTTACTTAATATTTTAAAAAGTATAAAAGTTATAAAGAATAAAAGTCATAGCATAAATGTCCTTAAAGAGCTGAACATTTTGATAGTTGAATGGTTTCTGTAGCTGAAGGAGTAGGCGACGGAAGTAGAATAAGAAAAATAAAGAACAGGATAACAATAGTGTGAATGCTGAATCAGCATTCCCACTAATTAATTAAAATCTAAATGAAAGCATTTAACACACAAGGTAGATTTATAAACAATTTCCCATCCCCATCTCATTACCTCCTAAGGTGGCGAAGAATCCTTCAATGTTGCAGCCAGTGACCCCTAAGATGAAGTATCCATGCAGGGCTGTGTAGAGGGTCACTGTGAAGCCCCCAGTGACCATGAAGAGGTCGGCCACCGCCAGGTTGAGCAGGATGTAATTCAGAGGGGTCCTCAGCTTTTTGTGTTTGATGGTGACATGGAGGGTGAGGAAATTGATGGGGAAGGAGGTGATGATGAGGAACAGCATGTACGCAGCCACAAGAGAGTACTTCCAGGGATCAGCCAGGTAGTACTGAGGGTGCTCGAATGGGCTGCGAACCAGCCCAGTCTTGTTAGACATGGGGACATAAAAGTTGGGTCCTTCTGTGCCATTCATGGCTGCAGTTGGATGGATCTTGTGGAAGTAAGATGTGCTCTGCAGCCCCCCGAAGTGGTGCGGCACCTTTTAACAGGCCAGTCGGATTAGGGACGTGCATGGTGCAAAGTGTTAGTAGAGATGGAATTAAGACACTCAATCTCAGTCTCCCTCTCTCTCACATTCTCACACACACACACACACACACACACACATTACAGGAGAAAACTCCAGAAATAGCTATGCAGCATGTTAAGCATTTTCAAGGTGAGAGTTTATGGCCATGGCTATCCGAATCCCCATCATTACTCATGTGCATCATTGAATTGTTACAAGGAGATGAGAGTAGAGAGAGTGGGAGGGAAGGCAAAGAGGGAACCAGCCTATTTGTGATTTAAACCTTTCAGAGTGGACACACTACAAATGACATTTCTTGAGCAATCCAACTTATTTGCATCTGTGAACGCCTAATCCCTAACCACTGCATAACTCATAGCCTCAAGTGTAATCAGAATCAGTGGGGCATGCCGCTCGTAGCAATAACATGCACTCTCACTCCAGCTCTCTCTTTCCACAGACACAAATCCTAGAGTTCAATCTGCAAGAGTAAGAAGTTAATATTACTCAGGTTGTCTTTGTAACATCATTAAGGTAACCCACTGTCATAAAAAATACCAAAATATTTTATTCAAAAGGCTTGTTTTTCATTTGTAACAATATAAAAAATACATTCTCAACAGATGACATGTCCCATACAGTACAGTTTCAGTATATAAGCCTGTGGAATGCGCTTGTTGGCAGACGTATCTGCCCTTTGTGAATAATAATATTCTCTACATAACAAATAGATGTATTCTATTAGGTTAAAATAGAGTTTTTCTTTTTAAATACATTTGTTATTATAGTGATATTTTGTATACTAGTGTACACCCATGTTCCCTTTAAAGTGATGAAGTAATCACTGACAGACTAAGGTAATCTGATCCTAATAATCCAATTGGGTTGATTGGCTGATGGTGCACTTCTTACACTCTGTAATGACCAACACAAACAAACACTACAGGTATTACTTCAGTCAGTCATCCTTGGAGGACAAAGAGCTGCTCTTAAGGAAAAGCACGTAACACATTCACATTAACTTGACAATAAACGGATGTCTATATATATTACAGTGACAACTATATTACAAAGCAAAAGAACAATGACGAAATGTCAGAAAATCCAAAGGACAAAAAGATTAGCTTGAGGGTACAAAAATTGAAATGTTACAAATAGCTGCTCTAGTTTTAAGTAGATCAGTTTGGTTCATCAATGGGTCTGCGACAGTAAGGACAGCAGTTGTGCTGAAGCACCAGGAGCTCATAATCCTCACTGTGAAACATCTACGAGAAAATACAAGGATAGGAACATTAGAACAGCCCAGAATAAATAGATCTGAAAAGAAATTTTATCCATAGAAGACGAGCAACGTGACAGAAAAAAATCAACTAAAACAGTGTTAGTGACAGAGTGAAAGAAAGACAGATAAACTTGGTCTGTGGCTCACACCAGGTTATACGAGCCGTGTGTCTTATAAATGCTGTACCTTGAAGCAGGTGGGGCACATGGTGATGCTCACATCAGGCAGCAGGGAGCGGAAGTATTCCCAGTTGAGCGGCCTGGGCCAGCGTTTGATCAGGACGTCCCTCCTGCTCATTGAGCGCAGCACCAAGCGACTCACCTTGACTGGGACGAAGTTCGAGCCGCCTTGCTGTTTGGACACACACATAAACACATCCACATTCTATTATGGACCCCGTCCTTTCACCCTCTCCAGCTGGTTTGCCCAGTTAGTGGAATATTAATCGCCCTCATCTCCTCTGTCCTTTCCTTTCTTACCTCAAAGCTCATTTTGGCTGTAAATGGGTCTTCCTCTGCATCATCCAAATCATCATCCATCCTCAAAGCCTGCATATCTGATTGGTGTTATTAAGAACAAATAGCTCAAGAAATGCATACATTTCACACATTTCACTTCACACATTTTCAACATCATATTTTACTTGTTATGTATGTTATGTAAAATAATAATATAATATTAAAATATAATTTTAAAATATTTTCAAAACAGGAAAAAACCCTTATAAAATTATCCCTCAGAGACTATTCTAAAAATGAGAATGTTCAAAATGCTAATCAGTCATGCCTGTCAGTCACGTCGTGGCTCCGGCGGAACAGAGCAGACCTCAGTGCCCTTGAGTGTCTGCCAGCTAATGCAGGTTAATCCCTGCACTAGGGCTGTGTCTACGGCTCTCGGAGGGTTAGTGTCATTAAGATGAGACAGGAGAGCCTCACTAACCCTATTAGCTCAAGAGCTAAGATGACTTAGCTCTGACAGCTTACCCACCAGCACAGAATCAAGGCCAACACAGACTAAACAGCTTCTTAGAGCTGTCACAAGGCGGAGGGGAGTCACGTGCTTCAAAGAGATGTGTAGTGTGTTAGGGCAGGAATACAGACTCTCAGGACCAGCAGAGTGAGGAGTTAATAATTCATACAAAGCATGTGAATCATCTGCTACTCTCTGTGTGAGTGTTTGTGTGTATTTACATGCAGTTACATAGTGTATATGACCAAAGGATACCACCATTGTCCATATCGTGCCAGCGTGCATCCCTCTGATCCATGTGAGGAACTTCTAGGTCAATCAGAGACACAGCCTCTTCATCACTGATGCCCTCCTCCAGGTAGAACTGCACCAGAGGCAGCACCTCTGTATACAAAGAGATATATTAAAAACACAAACGGACTCCTCTCTGCGCAAATACTGCACACGACGTGTTTTGTGTGTCACTGACCATACGAGGAAGCCGAGTAGATGAAAGGCTGCCTGCAGTTGATGCACACGCTCCCCTGGTTGTTCAGCAGGGGGTTGTTGGTGGAGCAGCGGTAGCACATCATGCCCTCAATCAAGTCCTGCAGTGAACACATGGAAGTTTAACCTACACATTGAAGAACACAGAGCAGGGATAAACTGCTCTAATATTCAGAGAGTGTTTATGAACAATATTTCAGAGCAAGTTAAATATACCGGGCAGCATCTTAAACACACCTCGCTGTCGTGGAAGGGTTTGGAGCGAATGGTGAGGCTGCCCAGTTCTATGGACTCCTGGAAGCGGGAGGGAATGTGCAGGTCCTGGAGCTTCTCGTAGGAATACCTGGCAAGCTTATAGGCACCCAGTTTTCTACTCTGCTTGGCCAACGCATATAAGGTGTTACTAACAAACAGGTCAAGGAAAACTAATGTAAGAGGAATAAGTTCAATTCAAGTCAATTTTATTGTATCATTCAAAATGAGTTATTTTTTATGTGGAAAAATGTACACTTTGTACTGTGTATTTATAAATAGGTATAACGGTTTATTCCCTCATTTCTCTTAATGAGTAGAACAGCAGCCATGCTGAGCCAGCAGCCTTGGCTAAGTGCCTTGAAAGGAATACCTTGGTGAGGTTGTTTGTGGGCTTGTGTGTGTGCTTATACAGGCCAGAGTGCCTGTTTCTGTGTTTGAATTGAGGAAATTGTTGCTTATTTGTATTTATATGGAGACAGATTGTTAAGAGAGTAGCTCTGAGAGTGGCAATGACAGGTCAATGAGTTGCAGCTGCAACAGCTCTACACTGGCACACCTCCATCACCTAAAACTTAACACTACTCCTCTCCTTTCCTCTCCACTCAGCTACTCTCCAGCTCCTCCCACACACCCAGTTCTGTTCCACGGCAGGGACTGTTGATAAATGCATGTCCTCCTATTGTGTAAGTTGTTTAGAGCAGCTTTTCTGTGACATTGTGTTTAATTGTTCAAACCAAGTCCAACGCAGCCCGGCTGAGTCTATAAATCTAAGTTCAAAGTTTTTGGAACACCTCAGTTTGGCCACAGAGGATCCCAGCTGCTCAGCCTGATTTCCTCTTCAAAGGCTGGGCTTTCCTTCCTCATACTCTTGCCTCCACTGTGTGTGACCACATGGATTTGGATATGTGTGGCTGTGGGTGTGGGAGCGTTTGTGGGTGTATTTTCTTTTTCAAATTAAAGCACATTGTTTAGTGTGTTTATGTATGTACACGTACGCACACAGTTCAGTAATCAAAGCATTTGTTTAGATAATGGAGAATGTGCCTCTTGCTGGCATCGTCTCCTCCTCCCCATCATCACCCCTTTTCTGTCTCTCAGCAGCAGCATGGTTTCCGCAGTGGCGCCAACTCTTCCGTTTTCTCTCTACTTCTATCCCTTTTCCATCACTTTATCATCACTGTCTCTGCCAGTCTTGATTTCAGATTGGCATGTTTGTTCTTGAGAGTCTTCCAGAGAGGAAGGGCCCCACAATACTTTGTTCTAAAAATATTTGCTTGAGATTTTGTTAGGTGTTACATTCTACTTCTCAAAATAGAAGGATACACTTTGGAAATGCCTGGTGGTATGTCCTTGGTGAGGTTGTTCAGGAGGAACCTGCAAATGTTGAAGAGCGTCTCTGGCATGTGGGAACTGAAGGGCTCATCCTGAAGATGAGTTCAAAAATGAGAAATGGAAGGTGAAAGGATTATAAAATTCCAGAAATCTCTGATGACAACTTGTTTAACTTTTTTTTTTTTTTAAAGCTCCATCTCTCCTACTCCCCTTTTTACTTTTTTCATCTTTTAACCTGGTCTAAAAGCAGCCTAACCCCTTGCAGTGCCTCATCCCACCTCACAATTCCCTAAAAGGAAAAAAAAATTGCTACAGCAGTCACTAACAGCACTTTATTAAAAGTTTATAGTTCAAATCTATAGTGCCTGCCCATGAGAGTTATATATAGAGGTTTCCTGCTCTGCTCTGGATCAAAGAGATGTCTCACTATTACAGGGGTGTGACCAAAGCTGAAACAACAAACTGAGAACACTGACACAGACCAGGTCACCCATATAGTGCTCATAACCAGGAATTGCTTGTTTGTAAGTAGGTTAGGGCTGGGGGCTTGGAGAAGACCACTGATTAGGTAGCTATCATAATCAATCAAGCAGCTGGTTACCATGGTGATAGGGGTCAGAGAGGTTGCAGGAAGCGAACCATTTTGACTGTTGCATAAAGGGCGACATCTATCACTACTAGCACTTATACAGTGTGTCCATCTGAAATGTCAACTTTTAAGGAGAACATTTGCAACAAAAAGTAACTCAAGCTGACTAATTCCCCTTCAGTGGTGTCCACCTGAACTCCTCAACTCTCTTTTGTTCACTTTACCTAACAACCTCTGTGCATATCTTAATTTCTCCTTTACCCAGAGTCTCTTTTTGGATTGACGTAATCTTGCAGAGTCAGACCTACCTCTTGTCAAACTCGCAGTCTCAAGAAATTTGGGTACAAAGGTTCATTAGAAAGTGGGCAGAAACCCAAAGGAGCTGTCAGTATACTTCAAGTTTAAAAAAATAAAAAACCTATATCAGGAGCATGAATGTGTTTGGACCCAAACAGAAATCTAACCACATAGGGCTTTCAATTTGACAGCCCATCACATGGCTGCCTTGGGATTTCCAAAGTCCTCCTCCCACTTTTGTCTGGTCTGGCTATGAAAGATTATGGTCGACAAAAGTAGCATGTTCTCACCGTGTAGCGCTGAATGGAGCGGTAGACATGGTAGAGCTCCGCAAGATGCTGAAAACGCTCAAACTTCTTCAGCATTTCATCCCTCTGGTCTTCACTTTCTGATTCAGACAAACACAGACACAGCAAAGGGTTTAGGAGGAACCAATAAACGCGTCAAGCTTCACAGTAAAAACAACCTGGTGCTTATTTCCAGTGCAGAGAAGACGGGTCTCACCTCTGGCGATGTCCAGACACTGCATAGACAGCATCCAGTAATAGTACCCTGCATCGTTGAACCTGTTCTCTACCACTGCGTTGTGGGTAAGCTGCTCCAGGACTTTCACAGCTTCGTTCTGTCGCCCTGCCTTGTGAAATGCTAAAGAGTGAAAGAAAGAAAGTGGTGATAGATGGATTATTATATTAAAACTGTCTAGTCTTGAGGCAATGCTGGATTTAAAGTGTCCACCCAAGACATCCTGCTTTATTTATTTATTTTTGGGTGACATCTTTGGTGCTGAGTTTTTATTGTGTGGTGTTTTTGTACTGTACTTTACTATTATTATTTCACAATCAAACACTAGGCAAGTATTGTAGCAACTTGTTTCTTTTCTTTTAATGAAGTTTCAGTTTGAGTAGGAAGTGCTCTTTGTTTTGGCTGTTCAGCAGTATCCTGTGTCCTGGAAAGGCTTTGGGTTGAATCTCTATTATATTATATCAGTAACAGAGAGTACAAAAGCAGTCATTTGTGTTTATGAAAATTTAGGTCACAATACAAAAGTTGAAAAAAGTATGTCTCATGCACATTCAATTAATGTATTGTGTCTATATTCACATGCTAAAATTGCATTCTCAAACTACAGAATTTTATTGTACCTAAAAAAAAAAAGCATATAAAAGGTGTACAGGTATAAACATAAATACACGCACATACACACACTAACTAAATGCCAAGATCAATTTATACTTAATGGACACAATACATGTAATAACTAATGTAAGTCTTTTTGCAAACAGGGAGGTTGCTCCTGAATAACAAAATCACCAACGCACTTAACCTTTAAAGCCCTAATAAACACAAGCTCTATACAATCTCTATGTTCCTATCAGAGGGTAATTAGAAGCAGCATTAGGGAGTCGACCCCACCAGTGACCCTGCCCCTGCCACCACAGTGGGAGTCAGGACATATCAGCGGCAGAAATGTATCAGTCTACCTAACTGGATAAAAAGCACATTCAGCTGCTGTTGGTTATTGTTAGGAAGGAGCACATACCCCTTTCGCCCTTACAGAAAAACAAAAAGTACAGCAGTGGTTCTCAACAAGCTCCCAAACAAACAAGTACACTTTACCATGCGCTATAATGGCTAACAAAGATAACAATTCTCAACTTTAGGAGAAATTTAACCTCAGCACTAAACATGTTTTTTTCTATGTGTATAGCAGAAATCAGGTCAATCAAGTTTAGCATGATATTAATGCAACTTTGTGAAACTTTACTGTCTGCTTTTCATTTACAGAGGTGAATTACATTTATCAATGAATTAGAAGACTTTAGAGTGATCCCCCCATATTATACCAAACCAATTCAGTCTAGGGTTCACCATTCCAAAGCTGTCATTGATACGTATTAGCGCAGTGGACAGGGGACAAACCAGAATTTTAGACTCAATTACAATCACTAGTAACACAATACTGCGTCACCGCCTGACTAAAATACACACAATCAGCGAAATGCATGACCATAAGCAAGCTCCAATACAATCAGGCCTGTTCAGTCATGTATCCCATGTCGAGACAGGCAGAGGAAGATTATGTAGGAGAGGAAATATGCCTGCTGAGATCATAATTACAAATCTATGAGCTGATTATAACTATGGTTACAGTTGGTAATCATCATCAGAGCCGCTTGTAGTACTGGTGATTAGAGGCATGCATGCATGTCATTCAGTTAACAGGCAGCCCGGCTCTGTTCTGCTCTGCTCCAGCAAAGAGGATCATGTTTTACAGTGGTTACGGAGAATCTTAGGGAAGTAGTGAAAACTGTCTGCATCCAGAGCTGGCCAGGCTTTATCACTTCCATATGTAAACATTGGCTGTTGCTGTAGACTTTAATGCTCACTGAAATAACATACATTTTAAAAAAGCATGTGAACGTATATACATCAGAGCAACCAATACAGGGATACTCAAGGTGAAGGTGTAGCCCTGGTGGTGATGCAAACTCACCTTTTTGCGCCTCTTCAAAGCGGTCGTTCTCAGCCAGCCACTGGGCATAAGGCACATAGACGTCATTTTTGAACTGGGGGTGCTTCTCCACCAGTGAGAAGGCCTGAGAAGTGGACAGGTGAGAGCACAGAGATAGATAGATAGATGCATGCTTTATTGTCATTGCATGTTAAACACAACAAAATTTGGTTTGGCAGCAATCCACTTGACTTAGCACCATATAAAAATATATAAAAGAAAAATAAATATGTATATAAAATATAAATAGTCATAATCATCATCTTCATATACATGCATGCATGCAAAGAGGAGAGATGTAATACAGTATATGTGACAAGGAAAGGAAAGGAGGTTGCCCCAGGAACAGCTGGAGCAGAGGTGTCCAGGCAGAAATGTCTGGGAGTGGGCTCAACTGGGAGATCCCAAAAGAACCACCAACAACCGAGTGAGGTGGAGGACATTTGTCAATTGCCTATGCTCTCTAGAGGAGTAAAGGCCTTAAGCCAAAGTAAGTCATACTGTGACAAGCTAAAATGTGAATTTAGAAGACCCACAGATTGTAACATGAAGAGAAGCGCGTCAAGACTGCCCTGGGAAATTACTGCTGAACTACCGTAGATTAGGGACATATGAGTTGCCACACATTATTCAGAGAAACACACATTACTTCCTGTCAAAACATTGCTACAGAATTATTAATTAGTTGAGAACAAAGAGAAGTGAATGAGCAAAGTTGATTTCACACTCAATTAGAACTATGACTGCAGCTCTTACTGTTTGACTGACAGAATATAAAGAGCTGTGGTAGTGCCCTGTGGACACATATTTGCCTGTCAAAGTGACTGATTCATCTAAATGTCCTGTAGCAAAACGTGAGCCAAGAAACACACACCAGTCATACCATACCGTAAAAGAGAGACAGGGAGTGTGTGTGTCTCAGGCCTGTGAGCCCAAAGTCATTTAAAGAAATACTTTGTTTTAGAAAAGAGTGGGTGCAGTGAATAGCATCCATATGGCCCGTCCTGTAACTGTAGTCTAGGCTGTGTCCCATCTTGGTGTCCACCTCCCCCGGTGAAGCACATAAAGCAGTTAAAACCGTTCTCTCGACCTCTGCCTCCCTGCCTCTGCTCTTTCTTTTTTTCCTCTCTGAGGATCAAATAAATATCCAGGTAGACTTCCTCAGACACTACAGCAGATGATTGTGATGCTGATTTGATGTTCTGTTTTTGGCTCTTTTGTTTCAGCATGCAAATGTGCATCTCTGTAACGCCTTTAACTCGATTAGACTGCAGATGGATTAAAGCAACGCAATATTTTCTTCTTGTCTGAGCAGCACGATCCACCCTGATGGAGGAATTTGATTGGAAGCAGAATAGAGCCTTAAGCTGATACACTTTCATTGCAGTAGACTGTTTTGTGCTTCTCACTGTCTAATCATCATGTGGGCATGGATTCAGAGAAATCCAAAGCTGAATGATTAGCTCTGGAGTGTGTGCATGGTTTAAGTTGGTCAGTGTATAAGGAAATTAGGCAGATGTATTGTCTTATTGTTTGCATTCAGCTGTGGTTACAAAAACTGAACAAGCCATTAACATCAAGTGGTTTATAATATGAGTTTCTGAGTAGCACAGCAGTTTATTTAGAACAGTGCTATGTGGTTCACATTATATTTATGTGATTGTCTCAGGACACTCTATATATAAGCCATGATGAGCGCAGCAGGTGTGCCTCCCGTGTGCATTAAGTGTGTCAGACCTCTTCCCAGTGCCGGGTTTCCACATGCAGCTGCACTAGAGCCTGCAAGTCTCCCATCTTGGAATAAGTCTCTGAGGCATAGCCATGGTGCTTCAGCCTCTTGAAGTAGAGCGCACACTTTGCCAGCGGTTCGCGTTCAGCCTTGTCCAACTTACGAGCGATGTCGATCAGCCTGGAAGAGAGGAGAGAGGAATGAGCGCACACAGAGAGGGCGGGTGCAGATAAACTCTTACGTGGGGGTCCGCTCTATCAAACTATGCTCATGACCCCAAAAAGAATATAAACCAGTCAGGCTCATTCAGCTGCAGTGTTTGTTGTGCTGACCCACCAGCACCACGGGAGGCTTGCAGCATGCAGACAATAGGTCAGATGGAGTCAGTGGGGAGTTCTGATATGACCACCAGACACTGGCTTATCAGTTTGCCTGGTTTTCAACAACACACACTCACACCCCATATTCCCACTATGCATGTATGAGTGAAAACTAATAGAAAGGTTATCATTCCCTATGTACTTTCTAAGCTACCACAGCTTTCAGCATGTATAGCAGTTCTGGATATTTTGTTATTGCTTCCATGGGGAAACCAGATCGCAAGTTAAAGATCCCCTCCAGACATGTTTTAAGACCATTTGTGTCTGATGTTCTGTACCAGAAAAAAAGTTTAGTGACTAGTTAAAAACATTTTAAGTCTATCTATCTCCCTCATTGAAAAATCCAGAAATCTATGATTATGCGAATATTTTTCATTTCAAAACATTAACTACTGGACACAAGATGTGTCCTACATCACCAAAAAGTCCATTCTCACTGCAAGTGCACTGGAGGCTTAAAGTTTCCACATCACACTTGTGTAAGATGCATACTGGATCGTGATTAGCTTCCAAACTCACAAAATCCCGCTCGAAGATTTAAGGTGAGCACAGAGAAACTTTCTCCCTTCAGCAAATTAATGTGAAAACAACCTCCTAGTGTCAAACTCTGCACAGCGGGGGTCAAACATCCAAGTGAATAAACAATAAGAAACACATATTTTTGACTGGAGGGGGACTTAAAACTTCAACGCATTAAATCAGGAGTCTGCAATGGTTGAAGCATCTTGATGGCTTAGTTGGCTAAGTGTGTATCTTTATCAGATTCAACCCCGTGGTTTAGGGTTTAAATCTGGCTCTTTGTATTTTGCCCCCTCTCTTGTCCCAAGCTAGCTTCACTCCCCTACTTGAAATAAAAACAAAATGATTGTCATTCCACTAACATTAGAGTATTCAACTCATATCTAGAAACCTAGAAAGTCAAAGAGAGAGTTCCACCACTGACTGAGAGTGCAGAGTGTGAATAATATTAACTGTCATTTGTTCAGTTATGAACTAGAAAATGTGCTTATTTACTACATTCAAAGAAGTATTTTGGATGACAAAGATAGACATAGATTTGGGAAAATCATGCACACAAATCTAAAAAGGCAGTTTAGAAAAGGTTAAACAGGAATAACAGTGTATCTTATGGTGGAGGACTGATCTAAAATGTCTCACACAGTGAGTGACACCTACATGTCTGCCCAGCCGTGTTCGCCTATAATGTCTATGGCTTTGAGATGTTCTCCTGCTGACAGGTACATCTCTGCTGCTGCCCGGGGCTCCTTGCTGCTCTTAGCCCAGTCTGCCTGCTTGGTCATCAGGATCCGAGTGCTCTTAGGGTCTGTCGCTCCAATAAAGTCCTGTGAGAAAGACACACACAATCTTTTCACAGAGTTACAAACTTTTAATTTTACTAAGTTAATACTAATACTAAGTCCTAATACTAATCCGGAAGGAGAGCAAGAGAAGTCCAGTTAAGAAACCCAGAACCATGTGGGTTAAGGCCAAGACGGGAGGAAGAGAGTCACACAAACAGCAGGTGGAATGAGGGTCTTTCCCTCCGGTGTCTATCCTACCTAAAACAAACAGCCTGTAGGACCAGATGGCCACACAGCCACATAAATATACAGCAGCCACATCAAACACACATACAATCTGATACACATGCACACACAAATATACATAAACGAGTTGTGGCTGTGTCTTCTGCTCCAGCAATGCGAATGTAATGCTGATGATCAAAGTTTCCCCCCCACATGTAAACATAATAAAGCATAAATTTGTCTCAACTCCAACTGACCTCCTCATCCAAGTATTCATGTAAAAGCAGACACTCGCCTTATTTCTCTCTGTTTGTGCTCCATTTCCAACTGTAACTGTGTGTGTAAGTTACCCTAGTGTTGTACAGGGATACGTGTGTAAAAGCACAGTCTGTGTGTGTGTGTGCGTGTGTGTGTGTGTGTGTGTGTGTGTACTGATCAGATGATATATGTGGAGATTCCAGTGATATATGAGGAGATGAAAGACAGACAGTAAAGGGGGACCGTTTGAACACAGTGCAGGGCCCCAACTTGGCATAACTGCACATGATGAAGAAAAACATATGTTCTACACCCCTAAAACATGCAGTGCTTTCCAAGTCGTTCTGTCCAAATTGATACAAAGGTATGTTGTACATGCGTTTGTGTGTTTTTGTCGATCGATGATTTAATCACCTTGGCGTACTCAAACATGCGCAGGTCAGTGTACATGCTCAGGGCTCTGGATTCGTGGCCCGTACGTTTGTAAAGCTTGGCTGCCTCATGGAATTTCCCCTGGTAGGCATAGACGTCTGCCAGGAATAGCTCATTGTCGTTCTCACCCCGCTTCTTCCTCTCCTGCAAATCAATCAACACAAACACTGGCATGTGTGCAGAGATAAACACTCACAGGCATGTTCACACACAGTTATGCATGTGTGTTCACGCACACAACACAAAGGGCACTAAAAACCATTGGCTTGTTGAATGCAATCAGCCTCACTTTTGAACCCACGCTAGACTCTTATACCATCAGTCATAACAAAATTCAGGAACAAATACTATTTTTTATAGCATACATTGAACATTTCCTTGATATCACTGAAAAAAAGCACACTTTCAAAGTAGGACATTTCCCCTTTTCAAAAGGGAGAACAGCAGACTTTATCTTGGCACTAGCCATTGAAAAAGTCTTAACTCTGCTCTGCATTGTCAAGGAATGTCTGTGTGCTCTGTTGTGTGTATATATTTTACTTGCATTTGTGTGTGGACCTTCCTCCCTTGTTCAAGGTTTTTTTTTAAGTGTAGCCAAGGTCAAAGTCTAGCAATTAAACGTATGATGACCATTAATAATTGTGATTGGCCCCGTCTCCCCCCAGCCTTGTCTAACTTTGATGATGTCAGTTTTGGTCGGAGGAGAGATCAACAAACAAAAAATGTGAACTTGGCTTTACACAGTATTGAAGGATTTATTTCCCCCCCTTTCTGAAGAGTAGGTATTACCTCGATGCTATTAATGAGCTCCAGGTAGCGCAAGTCTCTGATTCTAATGAAGGCCTGAAAATGAGAAAAGAAATCATTTAGAGGATGGCCTCTCAGAACCTGATGTTTTGTGTTTTCTTTTGCAATACAAGCTTCTTAAAGATTTTATTTGAACATTGCTTGTGTTTATACTTGGCTGTAAACTGGTGGTGAGTGTTTGCAGATGACATGAAGCTAAGAGTAAGGCCAAGGTAATGTTGCCACATTTGGAGGAGTTGCTGCTATTTGTACATTTTTATTATTCTGTGAAGATAAAAATGAGTAAAATGAGTGGGTTGAGGACACTGGTCTTGATCAGTACAATTTGTATGTGTCTGACTGGCCTTCTTGGCGGTGTCAAAGTCAAGTCCCTCCAGGGCCTCTGTGGCTAAATCCCTCCAGTCACTGTCTGTCACGCCTAGACAGGCGATCTGGTAGGCCTCCTTAAACATCTTCCTCTCCAGGTACTGGTACATGGGTGCTGACTGTGCAGAGCAACAACACCACTGTCAAAACTTTACATTGTGAAAACAGAAACAAACGAATCAATAAATAAGAAGAGGACCACCAACACAATTATACAGTATCTTCACTATATACTTAATCAATAACTGATAGAAAAGCAGTCCATGTTGTGCTATCATTTCTACATTATGACCGCATGAAACACAGTCATTGCCTCCAGACTAGGGCTGGCTGACAACATACTACACACCTGAGGCACCTCCACGGCAGACATAGAATAAACGTGGAGACAGAAGATCTTAGAGCCATTGTAGCCGACCATAAAGCCTTGCATCTTCTGCTGGTGCACAGGAAAGTTGCTAGCCTTGATGTTGAGGTAGCCGTTGCCGGAGAAACACAGCATGTCCTCACACTGGGTGTTCCAGGCCACACTGTTAGCATTAGGCTCCTACAGGGAAAGCAAAAGAGAGGGGGTAGGTAAAGGAGGGTAGCGGGAAAATAAGATCTAGAGGTGACTGTGGAACCCAGACCAGGCAGGGGTACATGAGTAAGATATGTACCTGTACCTAATGCAAATAAGTATACTTATAGGCATGTTTCTATTTTATTCCATCCCACTGCACCTCCGACATGTATTTTAAAATTTGCCAAGTTAGGTTCCATCACCATACCCTTAACCCTCCTCCACTGGCTGCTGACCTGAAAAAGCAGTTCTTTACTGTTGATGTCATAGACCAGAAGAGTGTTGTGCTCATCCACCACAGCCAGTTTATTGCGGGAGGCGCTCATGTCCAGGCAGCGCACTGACGTTGACAGCTTCAGCAGTGTGATGGGAAACGGGTTGTCAACAAATATCTTCAGGATCTACATCACAAAAACAATGAACAGAAAAGCAAAATCAGAACACAGCATCAGGGCAAATGCTAGTTAAATCCAGTTGCAATAAATGTAAACACTATAAGGAATGTATGTTCTGACTTGCAGTCCCATCCTCATACAAATAAATTCTCGTCTTCTTCAAGAACAAGGCTGTTTCTTTTATATTCAAATTGTGCAAAATACTCACACCTCCATTCTTTAACCCTACTAGCAGGCCCTCTCTGCCTGGCGGACCACCAATCACTTTGATGTAGCGAATTAGAGACTCCATCACCCATTCTTTTTCCCTGATGCTGGTGAAGGACATGCACTGGAGCCTCTTCTCCTGCACAAGAGCATAGTGGGAAAGGTGAGACCACAGTTACATATAACACATAAAACACTGACTGGTTCAATACGACTAAATTATCCTGTTTTTATTATTTCATAACCTCTTAATCTCACCCTTAACTTATTTAAACATACTTGTAAATGTCTAACAAATCTTAGCACATTGTTATTCTAAACACTGCAAAGTGTGGGTCAACGTCAGAAAGCAATGCTATTAAGATAAACAATGATTTGATTTGACACAGACATACACAGCCCATACAAGCACAGTCCATTTATAAGGTCTAAAAGCTGTCTGAGACATGAAGCACGCCCGTTAGAGAGATCTGAAGCTCCTCTGTCACACACAGACAGATTTAAAGTGAAATAACCTCTCTGTTATGGCTGCTCCTCCTCCCTACCAGCCTCCGTCAAACACATAGAGACAAGAAGCAGAGAGGAACCCCGAGGGACACCCACTGGTTCAACAGACTGTGGTCCTTCCCCTTCATTCAACTGTCTTGCTTTATCCAGTTTGAAGAGGGTTGAGAAGGGGAGCGAGACAGAGCCTGCAGAGCACATGCACAGCTGGAGCCTTTTGAAAACTAGGCAGAAACATCTGGGAAACCAGCAATTTCATGATATTATCATTTTTCTCTGGGCTGTTTGGGCTAATGTTGAATGGCTAAACACTGATTCACTCTGCTTCCATCATGCAAATAGCGCTCAAATGTCTCTACGGCCTCTTGCGTAGTCTGTCAAGTGTGCGTCTAATTTACAAAGAACAAGAGTGTCACTGCAGGTCAGCAGAATTTAGTCTGAGAAGCATAACTGAAGAAAAACTGTTTGTCTCAAAGACCCAAAACACAAACAGGTTCTGGTAGAAGCAAGCAAGATATTTAAATGAGTGTTTTGGATGCTTTGTCTTTATGAGCATTACATGGAACTCCATCTCTTCTGACCTGACACAGGATGATATGCTGGGAGCAGACCACCAGCAAGTTGCATTCAAACTTCCTGCAAATTTTCTCCTTGATGCGGTAGTGCATGTCTGAGGAGTCATCTGAATAGAGCTCATAGATGAGGATCTTCTCTGGCAGCTGGATAGCAAGGCGGTTTCTGTAGATGGCGATCTTCTTCACCAGCTCTCGACATTTGATCCTTACTAGGGAAAGAAGGGAATGAAGGGAGAGAGTGGACATGTGAGGAGGGTGAGGAAAGTTTAATTATCTTAGCCAAGGCATCCTGTTGAATGAGTCTTCTCAGGGATGATTGTTACAATCCCAGCTATGCTGTCACGCTGCTCTTCCATGCATGTGTAAAAAAATACTCCTTTAGAAAAACAGATTGCAGACTGCCTACGCTTACAAAATAGTAACTGGATGACTGTTGATAGGACAGATATGGTTGATATGAAAAATTATAATATATTCCCATTTAAAGTTATTGGTAATGTTTAAAGTTTAGTTCATAAAATACTGCCTCCTTACCCTTGAACATGGTACTAACTGTGATGCTTCAAGACACATACAACCTATCATTTGGAGTGGCATCACAATATGTTCTCTATGAAACTCAATATCCTGTTGCTAAAGCAAAAGTGCACCTTTTTGTTCAGTGATGAGGTGCTGGACAATGACATCAGTCATGCTGTCTCTATAAGCATAGCGATCCTTGTAGAGGCCATGAACTGTACTGAAGATAAGTTGGTAGCAGGCGATGGTCCCATCCTGGCAGCCCACCACCTAGATAAGAGATAACAATGTAGCAGTACATCCTATTAAATCACGTCTCAGCTGAGAAGTTTTCTGCAGCTTTTGACCAGCATGCAGTGTTGTCTTCTCAGGCTGATGTTGCTAGCCTTGTCCACTCTTTTAATACACATTGCTCCGCCGTTTTGGATAAAGTGGCACCTAATAAAATGAGACTTGTTCCCTCCGTCAACTCATCCCCCTGGTTAAATGACACTATTCGTTGTTTCAGGCGTAAATGTTGGAGGGTAGAATGACTCTGGAAATCCACCAAGCTTCATGTTCACTGTCTCTATTACAAAGACCTTATAACAGAGTATAAAAATATGGTTAAGAATGCGAGGGCTTCTTATTTCACTAACCTAATTTCTTCGAGTAAACGCAACCCTAAAGTCCTGTTTGACACCATTAATAACAATGTCACTCCTGTACCTCCTGATGTGCCTGTTTTTTCAAATAAGGACTGCAGTAACTTTCTCACTTACTTTGTGGATAAGATTAGAAATGTCAGTCACTTCTACTCCCTTTTCTACTTATCCAACTCAGCTGTCAATTTTGGACTGTTTCTCTCCGATTTCCCTGCAAGACCTCATTGATCTGGTGGGTAACTTCCTCAAGCCCTGTAAATAGTACTTGGGTCTACTGGTCCATGCCTGGTCTCCATTATAAATAGCTCCCTGCAATCTGGTTGTGTCCCAGCTTACTTCAAACATGCAGTTGTTCAGCCTCTTCTGAAAAAAAAAAAGAACAAAAAAAACTAACCCTCCCTTCCCAAAAACTACAGGCCTATATCTAAGCCGCCCCTTTGTCACAAAGATATTAGAGAAAGTTGTTGCCAATCAGCTCACTAATGTTTTGACTGCACACAACATTTTAGATAAATTCCAATCTGGTTTCCGTCTGAAGCATTCCACTGAGACAGCACTTCTCAGAGTCTCCAGTGACATAATGATGTCTTCTGATGTGGGTGAATGCTCTGTTTTGGTGTTACTGGATCTAATCGCAGCTTTTGATACTGTAGATCACAGCATCCTGACTGAAAGGCTTAGGCAGTGGGTGGGTGTCTCTGGGAGCGCACTGGACTGGTTCTCCTCCTTTCTCTCGGACAGGAGTTTTTCTGTGTCACTTGGTCTCTACTTGTCTGAAACTACTGCTTATTCCTGTGTCATGCCTCAGGGCTCTGTCTTGGGTCCTATTTTATTTGCTTTATATATGCTTCCCTTGGGTCATATTATTAGCACATTCAAAGATATATCTTATCACTGCTACACTGATGATATCCAGCTGTATGTCTCTTTTAAGCCTGATGACACTGACAAACTTTGCACGATTGTCTGACTGCCATTAAGGAACGGATGGCTAACAATTTTTTCAGATAGCATAGCTTCCAAGGTTGCTCAGTGTATTGGGTCCCTATCTTCTGCTGTACAATCTAATATTAGAAATCTTGGTGTTATATTTGATTAGGCTATGTACTTCGATCAACACATCAAATCACTGACCCATACATGTTTTTTCCATCTAAGAAACATTGCCAAACTCAGGTCCGTTGTATCTCAAGCTGAGCTAGAGATGACCATTCATGCTTTTATATCCTCCCGGCTAGACTACTGCAATGTTTGAAGTGGTGGCCCGACAATGTGGAATGCCCTTCCTGTCGACATACGATCTGCGCCTTTAAAAAGCAGCTGAAGACTTATTTATTTAAACTGGCCTTTGTCTAGCCTCGTGTTGTATGATGTTTGTCATTTTTGTGTTTTTTTAAGGTCTGCTGTTGCTTATGTTTTATTGCCTGTTTCTTTTTACAGTTTTTATGGTCTTATTTTTAACATTTGTACTTTTGTGAAGCACTTTGTGAGCTTGCTCTGTGAAAGGTGCTATACTAAATAAACTTTACTTACTTACTTACTTACTTAACACCTCTAAGAAAAGACTGTGAGAGTGGGAAAATGTTCCTTGTATGCCTCATCACTTTCAGTTAAATATGGTGAAAGGAAAAGCTGCAAAGGTGTTACTGTAAAATAAAATGACTTGTGTATCTGTGTAGCTAAAGAGTTGCTGTCAGATCAAGAAAATGTATCAAATGCAGACTGGCGCTCTGAGTCTGAGTTTTATCAGTGTGATGCAACCACATTTCCCTACTTCTTCTATCACACACTATTATTTAAGGGTAGGGATAACTTCTCTAGACATGTGGCTTCACAAGCTGCAGACTCACCACAAAGTTGGAATCAGGCTTGACCCGGCACGTCCACACCCACGCATTCTGCTCTCCAATGGTACCTAGCCGCACACCATCTTTAGTGTAGAGGGAGGCCTGTTTATCAGAGCCACCCATGACTATATATTCGCCCTTGGAGAAGTAGCTGACACAACAAGGGTCATAGGTCAGAGTCCTGTCTTTTCCAATCTGAGGGAGACACAGAGAATAAAACAAGAATTTCTTATATTTATTGCCCATGGGCCTGGGCCAACACTTCCCACTGTCTGTGCTGAAACATATGAAAGTTCACAGTGCATTCAACCATCCCTTTGACTATTTGACGAAAAGATAGACAAAAAAAAGAAAGTGTTCCTCTGGTTTAAATAGCCTCTATTGTATTAGTGTTCCAAGTCCCTTTGCACAACATCATATTAGTTCCCCAACTCTGTGCATCTGTTTCTCCTCACTCTGGAAAAAAGCTGCCTGACAATCCATAGTTATTCTCTTTTATTGCTAACAATTCCTGGTGTTGTAATCAAAACATTGTGCTCACTTTAATAGCTAAATAGGCCGATGACAATATGAGCCTAAGGCATAACGGCAGAGTAATGAACAGTGCATATTTGTCTATAATTACGGTATTGCCCACAGGGAATTGAGGAGGAAGGAGGGACAGTGAGGGGGCCATTAAAACATAGCAGGATCACTTCCAATGTACTGTTATGGTTTCAATAGACCCTGACAGTCTGATTACAACAGGAAACCCAGGTCTTAAACTCAGTAAAGTGTTTGCAATACCATATATTTTGGACAGATAGACAGACTCAAGTATTCTTGTTTATTGTTGCTATAGCAAGTTAGCACATACAGTGAGCTGATAGTGTTTCAAAGTGCTATTAGTCTTCTGGTATATCCTATGCAAGGTAATGAGACTATATTAAGTCACCTAAATGCCCTTTTAAACAGTTTGAAGTGGCAGAGGAGACAGGTTTGTTTTACTAGAACATATTGCACAAGTAAGACTCAGTGTATACGTATTTATATGTATATGTACATCGCAAAGTCACTATGTTGGTTGTACTTAGGCATACCATATGGTAATTTGGGATTCAGGATTTTTATTACATAGACCTGTGATGTTCACCTGCTTTCCACTGAGCTGATAGAAGGACAGCTTCTGACCCCAGTCTGCCACAGCCAGAATGTCATTGTGCTCATCCCTGTGAAAATACAACAAAAATGACTTTAGGCGTAAGTACTCCTGTCAACATACTGTACTGACGGGGCTTTGGTTGTTTGTGCTAATTAAAGCAGAGAGGCCACCATTCAGCTAGGGGACGTATGGTGAAGCCCTTTATCCTAACAATGGAAAGCTTTTTGTTTTTGTCCTCAACAATTCTAATTGCATGTCAGAAGAGAGGATTGGATTCATCCTTATTATTGTCACAAACAGTAAGCCTATGTATCTATCCATCTAAGCCTTTGTTCTGAGAAGAATTCACTATTTCAAAGGGTCCATGAGGAAGACAGTGAATCCCAAGCAGGTCAAGAGAGACGCTTTCCTGGCTGACCTCATGCGCTGACCCCCCTGTGATAACCAATCATATTCCATAAAGAAACCCAATAATAATATATCTGGTGCATCTTATCATTGTCTCTCACCACTGGCCTCTTTGCCCTTCCTCCTGCAAATGTTCATCTTCCTGTCTGCCCTTTTCTCTCAAATAACCTGTTCAGTAGTCCTGTGCAGTGGCTACAGCTGAGCTCTTGGCTTTGGCTGTAGGGGGCATCAAAGAGCAGAGACAGCTGCTCCCAGGCATCATAATCCTCTCCCTGACAGCAACAGTTCCACCACTGGCTGGTTGACCACTGCCACCTGCTGGCCTCACACATGTTATTAAAATGTAATGTACTCTAATTCGCACAGCATACTTAAAATCGTGGCGACATGTGTGGACAGTGGATAAGTGTTTGTGGCAGTGCGAGGCATTAAATTTTTTCTGCAATCTTATGCTGCAATAATTAAGAATGACTAACTTAGAGGGGTTCCAGGCTATGGACCAGATAGGAGATGAGGAGCCTCCTGGACGTTCTATCTTGACCTTCTCCTCTCCATTCTTGTTCCGAATGCTCACCACTCCATTCATCATGCCGAGGGCAAGGTACTGGCCATCGTTTGTCCACCTTCAATCAAAAGAAACTCTTCAACATAAATATGTCATGTTAATGTGCACCAATGTTGCAGACAGTTATAACTACAGACTTCACTCACCCACAACATGTTATTTTGCTGCTCACTTTATGTTTGTTCACAGATTTTTGCTCCGGGGACCACAGACCTAAATATGGAAAAGTTACAAAGATGTCCAGTGTCCCATGGAGTCAAGCGCTCCTTTTAAAATATTTATAGGTTTATACAATATTATTTACAAGATTTTAAAGTCCACAATAGACTCAAGCTCAAGGTGCACTCACCAAAGTCACCAGAAGAGCAGGAGGCAAGTTGGTGAGTGACAGGGTTGTAGGCAACGCACTGGATAGAGTCATTGTGACTACAGATAAACAAACAAAAAAAAATGAAATGAAAATGAAAAATTAATAAAAGAGGTTAAGGGATACACACTGCAGAGGATGCCTTAATACTAAAGTGATGACCAAAAGTGACACTTACGTATATTTTAAAATACCCTCCAGTTTGGATGTCCAGATGATGATGCTTTTGTCTGCCGACCCTGAGGCAAACCTTTTACCTGCAGAAGAATGCAGTAGTTAGTAAAATAACAATGACGACTGATATGGGAAAGTGTAGTGTACAAATGGAAAGCCAGTTGAGTACCATCTTTGGCATAGGCCACACAGTACACTATGTCTTTGTGTCCTTTTAAAGGCTGGATAATAGCTCCATCTGCTGTGTCATAAACCTGCAACAAAAATACAATACATTAAATATAACAATAATGTACTCTTTAGATATGTGCCTTGGCCAAGGAAAACAGGAAAGCCTTACCAGGACACGAAGCCCTGCAGCAATGATGAGTTGGCTGCCATCTGGCTTGAAAGCAAGGTCATAAACACTGCAAAAGAGAATAATAGTGAAATGGTTATTCAATTAATCGATTAGTCATTAAACAACAATCTTTGATGATCCGTTCATATAAGTTACTTATTAAGGAAAGATGCCAAACATTCATGGTTTCCAGCTTCTCAAATGTGAAGACGTGCTGCTTTTTACAGCTGCTTTTATAACTGTAAATTAAATATCTTTGGATTTTGAAAAAATGGATGGGACAAAACAAGTAAACAATTCTTGACCTTGGAAATAGTAGTATGACAAAAAAAAATCCAAACACAGAATGCACAGGTCCCAACCAAGTGAGAGAACCATAAATATTGAAAAGGGTTTTTGTCAAATGATGACAATGGCGATAATCGTTAACCTAGTTGTAGCACTATCTATACTACTAGTAATTTGTAAAAAAAATAAAAAATAAAAATTGAATATACTGTAACTTAGACAGAATTCTTTGAGCAAATAATGTTATAACTGTTCATTTAAAATCCTGTTGTTATCTTGGATCGACAGAGGTATAGCGTTAGATATATAACGTAGTAGCTTCTTAAATGAAAATGTGTGTCACTCACATCAAGCAAGGACATGCAGCAACAACCAACACCTGGCCGTTAACGACAGCTAGCTAGCTTAACATTAACGTTAGCTCCGACCTAGCGTGTTATCGAGTTACAAAAGAAAACTGACATGCTTCACCATTGATAGGACAAATATTTTGCATGATATCTTAAATACAAGAAATATACACCAGCTCTAGTATCTGTTTCATTTATGAACGATAATAGAATTGCTGTGGGGCTAATGCTAGCTAACATTAGTTTACATAGCAACCACCGTTGCTAACCACCTAGCGTTACGTCCCACTATCGGACCTAGGTTGTCAACGAAAACCTAAACATCTAGACTCTCACCATTGTTCACGAATGGTTTCTTTCCATGCTAGAACGGCTCTCATTTCCACCTTAAAAGCAAATAGGACCGATGAGTTTTTTATCAACAGGTTGTTGTTGCTTGTTCGGTCGGTTTTTCATACTAAGCTCAGTTTTCACGATTCGTTCTTACTGCGCAGACTCGGATCTGCTCGCTACTTCCGGTCTGACTTCCATCCATGCTCCGGTGTTGACATCAGAAAGTAAGCGGGAAGGCAGAGCAGAGATATATCAGTTTCCACATTTACACGCCTGCAAGGAAGGAAGGAGTTGGTCAGTATTCATGGATGTCGTGTAAACCTTTGAATAAGTCTGTTATATTAACATTTTTGTGCTTTTCTGCTTCACTATCATCCATGATATGTTATGTGGTGAGACTTGCCTATTTGATGTGAAACTGTACAACAGAGAGATGTCATGTATATGTTGTAAATTGTAGGTAAAGATGACACAGACCAGGAATGGCTGCTGGTG
Organism: Maccullochella peelii; assembly: GCA_002120245.1. Classification (NCBI taxonomy): domain Eukaryota; kingdom Metazoa; phylum Chordata; class Actinopteri; order Centrarchiformes; family Percichthyidae; genus Maccullochella; species Maccullochella peelii. The sequence goes on from LKNJ01001422.1 coordinate 242,055, forward strand.
TGGGAGTAAAAAGTCAGCTGCGGGACAATGACTTCAACAGACTTCACCACTTCAGATTTCACAACTGTCTCAACCGGGCTCAAAAACAACAACACACTCCACTTCAGAATGCACCCTGCAAGCTGTGATATCGAGCTGGAGACCAGCGGAGACATGAATAACCAAAGTCGCAAGGATGAGGGTGATTCATGCCACACTTCCACAATGCCCCCTGGCTGGATCAGAGAGGTGAGGCAAAGGAAAGCAGGAAAGACAGCAGGCAAACTGGACATCTACATTACAAGGTGACACAGTGTTTTCATGTAATCCTCTCTGTATGTAATCATGCCTCGCATCAAGACTAAGTGCATTGCATATTCAGTTAGATCAGTGTATAATGGGTCTTTCTGTCGTTTAAGTCCCCAAGGGCTGAAGTTCCGGTCAAGAGCATCCCTGCACGCTTTCCTCCTAAAAGATGGAGAAGGGAACTTAGACATAAACCTTTTTGATTTCACTGCATCCAAAGGCAATGTTGTCACCACTCCCTCCCAAGTGAAACAGAGAAGAAGAAAGAAAAAACATGCAGATGGACCGCAGGAGAAAACAAGAGACATACTGGATCCACCTCCAAATAAATCTAACAGAGCCTCTTCCTCCCTCAGAAATACTGAAGAAGAAAAAGTAAAGAGTGCAGAAGATACTAACCATATTAATACTGACATTGTACTAGAGAAGATCACACGTGTACTAGAAGTATGTAGTGACAAAACTGAAGAGACGGTGAAGTGTTGCACACAAGCCGCACCTTCCACCACAGTGGGTGACGTCAAACTGCAGAAGAGCCCTCAGAGGGTGGGCCTGTTGAGAGAGAAGCTACTCAGGCTGGATCCTTCCATTAACCAACATAACACTTTCATTGTTCACATGGACGAACAGGCAGCAGACTTGCAGCCTTCTGTCCCAACTCTGAATGTTGAACCTGCCACCGAGAGTGTGAACGAGGGTGAGGATGAACGAGGCGCAGATGAGATGCAGATTCACAGCAAAGGTGACAACAAGCCTAATTCTGAACTGGAGGATGATGCTGACAGTCACCGGGATGTGGAAGAGGAGGTGTTGTTACCTGACATCACTGAATCTCTCACTGGGAGCTTCACACCAGTGAGAGATTCCCAGAATAGTAAGTATGATCTACACTGTCTGACAGCTTGTAAAAGCAGCTGTCAAAGTTAGTTTTCTCTGAATATACTTCTTTTTTTAAACCCATATTTTAGTGTGATCAACATATTATACAGTGCACTACAATTTCACATTTTAACATGCCGGTTTTTCTTTATCCGCTTTTCAGCTCCCTTCACATTTTTCAGGTCTAAATACATAAAAATTGAAAGAAATTGTGTGATTTGTTTCATCACATAGATTTCCCATAGTTTTTGAATCCATATGCTGTATGAGGCAGGATCAGGTTTCAAGAAATAACTAATATGATATGTAACAAGTAGTGTACTTCTTTAAGGGCATTAAACACATAAATGATGAGTATGATTTATCTCTGGTGTCTGGAAGTGTCTTGTACTTACTTTCCTTTTGAAATCCCGCCATGGTGTTGTTTGGGTTCATAGGCAGACATATTTGACATACGTTTATGTCCTCATTTCTTATTTGTAATTCTGTAAGGAACTGCTCTGTTGGAGTGGGAAACGTTTTCCCATTACTTATGTGTCATAAGAAATGTATTTGTTTAAATGTTTAAATATACATAAATGTTCCCTGTGTGCCTAGAGTCCAAGAGCATGGAAGACAAACGGAAAACAAGCCCATATTTCAGCGGGAAACCCGTCAGGGATGGTAATGTTAAAATGGTTCATTTAATACAAGAAGCAGAGAAAGCCTGCGTATAGAAACTATACCTCAGCATTTATGAAGTAAAGTTGTGTGTGGCTTAAGGAGACATGTACACTGTCTGTACGCAGGCCTTAGCCCACCCAGGAGGAAGGCCTTCAAGAAGTGGACACCCCCTCGCTCTCCCTACAACCTCGTCCAGGAAACCCTTTTCCACGACCCCTGGAAGCTCCTGGTGGCCACCATTTTTCTGAATAAGACCAGTGGTAAGATCCAACATACACGTACACACATTACACAGTATTGTACCAACCAGTACTCAAGTCTAGCATTTCCTTCTTTTTTTTCTCCTTTTTTTTTTGCAATACTCCAGGCAAGATGGCCATACCAGTACTGTGGCAGTTCTTTGAGCGTTACCCGTCTGCAGAGGTGACCCGGGAGGCCGACTGGAAGCCCTTGTCTGAACTTATGAAGCCATTAGGCCTGTATGAGCTTAGAGCCAAAACGCTCATCCGCTTCTCAGGTGAATGTGCTTGTCCACTGTATGTGATGGATTACAGTATCCACTACTGTATACATGCAGTATGTTTGTGCACAGGAATTACAGTATTATTGCAGTGTTGTCACTGTAGATTTGTATGTTTTTAGTCAGACTATATGAAGCACTATCAGTGCCCAGAAAAACCTCACAATCTATTTTCTCCTTTCTCCTGTGTAGATGAATATCTAACTAAACAGTGGCGTTATCCCATCGAGCTGCATGGTATTGGGAAGTATGGCAACGACTCCTACAGGATCTTCTGTGTGGGAGAATGGAGACAGGTGAGTGTAATCCCAACTATTTTACTTTCGGTGGATTTCATTAGTTTTGTAATGACAATTCATGTCAAATCTGATATTTGATTGGTATTTTTATATCAAAGGTGACACCTGAAGATCACATGTTAAACAAATACCACGCCTGGCTGTGGGAGAACCATGAAATGCTTGGAATCTGAAACAGAAAGTATGAGGAACTGCGAAGAAGATTTCTTGTGGCATGACAAGAAAATAAACACTGCGGTTATCTAACAGTGTTGGTATTATGATGAACTTCAAGTTTAAGTTAAACCTGAATTTCTTTAAAATTATGCAGTGACATTCTGAGGATATTTAGCCTTTCTGTAAAAAGTTTGACTCAATGTGTAATAAAATGTTTTTAGTGGTTTAAAAGTTCAAATGGTTCACGAGTGCATAATTCAATCAGTTTGACTGGTTTTCTTGTGAATTCTGACTGTTAGTCCATTGTCACAGGCTATGAATCTATCTTTTTGAGTGCCTGGATTCATGACCTTACACTCCACACAGCAGCTTCCTTTTGATAGGGGGGGTAACTTGATTCCCAAGGCAACTGTTGCCACCGCAAAACACTCAGTGAATGCACAGGCATGTCACGGTTTAATCTTTAACTAGTACCAGTACAGTAATTAGCTAAATGTACATTTGGACTTGTGTTATGATTAAATAGTATTGCAACTTTAAGAAGATAATTAAACAGTGCAGGATTTGACACTTAGGAAAGTTTCATTCCACAAAGACTGGATTTCTCTTGTGGGCCAACAGAAGAACTTTGAACTACAAAATGAAACTACGTAAGAAAACAGTTTTGTTTTTTCCATTTGTTGTATATTTTGGTGTTACTAGCAAACATGTTAAACATGTGCTGTGATTCTGTTTATCTTCATTACCACAGCAGCCATCTCTATACCTTCCACACCCGTGTGTATTCCTCACGACGCACCTCCTGTCCGTCAGAGTCGCTGCCTGGTGGTCACTCCCATGACATTTCCCATCATCTCAGACTCTGCCCGGCTGTGGACAAGCAATCAGGTGAGCAGAGATTCACTGACACTTCATTTATTGTCTGACTCATCTCCTGTCTGGAAGGAAGATGGTGTTTGCTTTGAGGAAAAAAAAAAAGAAAATACTTCCATTAATCTGCTCCGTAGAGTATTCCAAGACTGAACCCTTTACATCCACCTTTGGTCCATAAACGCACCGTGAGTCTGGAGACGCCAGCTGTTCACCACCACAACCACCAGAGGACACTCATCCTGCAGAGGAGAGAGCATTACAGGTAGGAGCGTCTCACCAGTACCTCACTGTAATTGATAGATTGATAGGTTATTGTACTGAGAATTACTGATGCCATTGCCATCTTTGCTTTGGAGAGCTGAGTTCAAAGTCGCTGACTTGTATTTGGTTGATGTGTTAGGTATCATCAAGTGTGGCGAAAACCCTTTTATGGAACCAGCAGTGAGAGGGAAGAGTACAGGTAAAATAATGAACACTTTCACTTTTATCCTCTCAATCTCTCCTAAATGAGGGTAGCATTACATACTGCATATTTTACTTCTTAAAGTTCATTGGTGACAAAGAAAAGTCGTTCTCCTTCATGTAGGAAGGAGTTGCGAGAGCAACTAAAGAGGCAGATAGAGGAGAAATGTGTAGCACTGAAGCTGCAGCTGGCCACTAAAGTGAAGGAAGCAGATTATCTACAAGAAATGGACCGCCTTGCCCTGTCCAGTGAAAGAGAGCAAAGGATCCAGCACAGCAAAGCAATGACAGCTTACAGAGATGAGAACAAGAGGGTATAGTCCCACATGACACATACATTATGTATCCACTGCTGATACTTATGGCTGTGTTCTGGAAATGCTTCAACATGCTGGCTGCTCTCAGGTTACAACAATATAGGGAGCGTTTCAGGTCTTTATCTTGTCTCTGCTCTGTGTGTGTGTGTGTGTGTGTAGCTAATGGAGCAGAGCTGGAGGGACAGAGCACTAACACGCTCCCAGGAGGCCCTGAAGGAGAGAGAGCTGCTGTGCCTTAACCCCATTAACTGGAGTGGAACACTGAAATAGGTTGAACCTCAATATCCAGAGTCAAAACTTCAGACTCAGGCCTCGCTGTAGCACTTGGGCACGCATGAATGGGATGCAAAATACAGTATATAGTATGTGTAATTAGTGCTGTCATAGCCATTGCAGGAACTTACTGTAAGAGGGATGTTTCTAGGATTTTCTAAACTGGGAAGAACCAAATGAAGGTCTTCGCCTTTCTTCTGAATATATAACAATGCTGATTTATTTCCAATCTTACTTTATAAAAGGTTTTCTTATCCGCTGCTGTGGGTTCCAATACAGTAAATAAGATTTAAGAGTACCAACATTGTCGGACTTATGGACAGTTTTTTTATTTTGTAAGTTTCGCAACCGCTGCAGCAGAACTAGAGATACTGTCTTTTTTATGCCATGCGTTTTTCTTCCTCAACAAAACCTACATTATCCACAATGCAACTCAACTGCCAACAGTTCTGTTGCAGATTTGGGTGTCTTATGCTAGTAGCGGCTAATGTAGCAGAGAGCCGCTAGCCCCAAGCAGAGATTAGGGACGGGCTACAGAGGTATGGTAAACTCACTTCTTTTTAACGCCATACCACCAGATTTTTTTCAGCCCCAAACAACTTTTTTTTAAAATCCAATTTCACACAGCCACAAAAGACTGCAGTAGTACTCCCCAAGAAAACAAGGGGCAAACAGGACTGATGTGTAAAATCAGTGGTTACCCTTTAAGTGTTTCTCACAGTCACCAGTAATTTATGATGCACCATTCTACACAACTGTAGAAAATTATTGGTGTGAATGCTGGAAGGTTTATTATTCTTCCGTACCTTTTTTGGTCGACTACTGCTTCAGCATACTTTCAGCTACAGAAACCATTCTATCAAAATGTTCAGCTCTTTGAGGACATGTGTGCTTGTATTTAACTTTTTTATACATTTTATACTTTTTAAAATATTAAGCTTTTTTCAAAATAATTTTACAATGTAAGTCAATGGAGAACCCTCTTCAATCTGCTCTACTTTGAAATGCTACTGCTAATGCCATTTAAACTTTAAACAGGTCACAAGATGTTCAGCTATTGAACTTGTATTCAGCTTTTTGATATCTTTTACAAATTCTGAGATATCACAGTTTTAGTTTTATGCTTTTTTCAGTCCTTTTCCAGAGTTTATAATGGGTGTGTGTGGGGCAGAATCTTCCAAGCCAGAGTGCGTGACATCATCGTCTAGAGTGGAAGGCAGCTGTAAAATCGTCTGAAAAAATTATTTTAAACTTGCTCTCTTTTCCACAATTTTCACTCTTCATACATAATTTCACATCAGAACTTAGACAAATTTGTCCTGGTTCACATCATGTAACTATTTAAGCCATAGGACATACAGTTTTTGAACTGTCTGCCTCCAAGCATCAGAAAATCCTTCAACTGTTTCATTGACTCTAATGATATTTTGTCTCCTACGGTCTTAAGCAAAACACAAATGAGAGGTGTTTTGAAACTGTGATTCCTTTTTTAACTTTATCCACACAATTTTTACATAATTGTATTATGTACACTTTGATAATTTTAACATCAAAGTGTTCAGCAATGCCTCCTGGTGCTGACAGTGAGGTTGTTTTACTGATACGACCTACGTTTTTTTAATAATGGTGACTTTTCTGAGTTAGACTTTTCTGAGTTACCGCTGCGCTACCGATACAATGTTGCCTTGTTGACAACAAAGTCAGTATGATCACACAATTTAGTTTCTTAAGCAACTTAAAGTCATTTATTTAAGACATTATAACTTCTTGAAAAAGGGTGAATCTTGAACGAGACTTAAGATAATAAATAAGGAAATAAATTGTCCACCCCACGCTGAAAGTACTTAGGATTGAAATGAGCTGTGAGGTTGGTTTTCTGTAGTGAAATGAAAATCTTTCTCTCGCTCTCTCCCTACCTCCCGAACCCCCCTTCCACTCCTCCTGGCCTCCTTCCTGTCTCTAACTGCAGACCATCACTCGCTGGTGACTCCTTGTTGACTCTGAAGTGTAAGTTCACACACATGAATTATGATGTTGCTGTCATTGGTTTACAGTTTAAAATGACCTCTTACTGCTTTAGGTGTCACCCCAGTAACAGGAGTTGCATAAAAAATTGTTAGGCCTATTACAAAACATATGTTTTGACATCACTGACTGGGTGTTCCTAGAGGTATAACCACATGTAGCTGCAGTACCAGGCATTACAATTTTTAGCATTATTATTTTAGTATTCGTAATTTTTAGTATTCAAGTGACACTAGGCACAAATCTGAGACTTTGATAAGAAATGAGGAAATAAATAATCCACCCTGGAAAACAGTTAAGATTGAAATGAGCTGTGAGGTTGGTTTTCTGCAATGAAACTGAAAATCTCTGTCTCTTTTCCCTCCCTCTCCACTCCTTCCGGCCTCCTCCTTCCCGTCTCTGTGACTCCTTGCCGACTCTGAAGTGTAAGTTCACACACATGAATGAAATGTTAGGCTGAGTTACCACAGTGTGCCATGAAGATTTCTTATACACAGTTACTAAAGTGGTGGTGAAACACTGAGAATTACTACAGCCTCAGTAGATAGATTTCATGAGCCCAGTGTTTCACATAAATCTAGCAATAGCTGGGAATGCAGTATTAATAGGGGTATTTGGTGGTGTTTAGGATTTTAAACTGTTCATGTGAAGACATTCAAAGCAGACACCTTTTAATGAAATTTGAACTTGCTAAAAGTTGCTTAATTGGATTTCTTATTTCCATTTTGTGTTACAGGTGTCCTGCTGTCCTACTTCTCTCCTCTATCAAATTGGCTCTCTGTCTGTCCTATTACTTGTATCCACTCTGAATTATGGCTTCTCTGGCTTTCCTGTCCCATCTACAGCTCTGCCTTTAATTTTGGACATTCTATCTTTCTGTCCCTCTAATTCTATCCTGCTCTATCTGAATTTTGAAAACCATGCTGAACAACCCTTTTTAACAAATCTTGTTGAACAAATTATGTTGAAAACCCTGATATGCTGAAATACTGACTGTATGAATGTGACTTGCTTCTGGTACCTAAGATTACAGCAAACTGTCTGTTTGAACAACAGTGAGTCTTTCTTGTCTCATGCTCTGTCTCTCCTGATCCCTCATTTGCTTTGGGTTACCAGTACCTGATCTACCTTTTTGAACAAACTGAGAGAATCTCTATCCTCTGTATCAAGTTATTTTGATCTCCATTTTACAATAAATACATTTGTAGAATAATAACTGTTTTTACACATTGGACAAAGCATTTGAAATATACTATTTGGGAAATCTTTTCCACAAAATTGGTTTGAACAT
>LKNJ01001423.1:0-92446 GCA_002120245.1 Maccullochella peelii
TAACATTGTTATGATATGGCGCTATATAAATAAAACTGAATTGAATGGAATTAACTGCTGAACAGGCAAATGGTTTGTCAAAGCCCACAGTTCTGTAATGGTTCCTCTTGTTACCATTTAGAGAACTCCTTGAATAGACAAACAGTACACAGCGCATTAAGATGAATTAAGAATGTGCCGTCACATGTGGTGTTACTTCTTTGAACCATAAAAGACACGATGTCGTCACACACGGTAGAAAATGAGGGATTCGAGACGCAGTTTACCTGAGATATTTCTCTTCATCCTGGAAATTTTGGAAAGACAGCCCAAAAATATACACTTCTTCTCCACCATCTGTAATCTTTGTCCAAGCATACATGAGCTGCAGCAGCCACTACTCCCCACAATGAATACATACAAAGAGCTCACTTCCCTCATAGCCAAAGCCGTACTGAAGCACTGGCATCCAGAGTGTGCATTACAACTGACAGTGGGACAAATATTGTGAAGGCCACTTTACTAAACAACTGGCCTGACTGCAGTGCTTTGGGCAACGACACACTCAGCAGTTGGTAAGTGGTCTCCTGTCTTACTGTTTCATTATATCACTGACAAATATAGAGTAACTGTGACAACAGTAATACAATTTGAAAGAATTAATCAGTACAAAAAAAAGTAGTGTTATTTACATTTTAATTTACCTCTCTTCCTCGAAGAGCAGGCAAAGACAAGAGGATGAACTTCTGTGGAAAAAAAAAAGCGGTGGCTGCCGTACTTAATCCTGGAAAAACAAGATAAATCTGGCTGCTGCTAAGGAAGAACATCACCTGCAAGTACTCAAGCTGGTGGCAAGAGTCACCAGCCAGGTGGGGCACTTGTCAAAAGATGGTACTGAAGCAGCACAAGGTCATCTCACTCAGTGTTGACAAGAAGACCCAGGCACGTAATGTGCTAGAGTCTATGAACACTGCTGGAATTCACTGATACACTCTCTGGTGAATCATACGTAAGTGTGTCCTACCTCAAGCCAGAGCTCCATCTCTTTACTACACAGATTCTGCAGAACTCAACTCAAAGAGCAGTCACTGAAAATAGAGAGACAAAGTGAGACATTTCCACCTAACAGTGTTCAATTCAGAGAAGAGGAGACAGAGGAAGAACAAGGAGCTGCTGCAGCTTTACCTACGTTGCTGGACCTCAGGACTCGGTGACACACAGACAACAGCTTGAGAAGTAGTTACAGACAACGAAAACAGACATTGAAACTCTCCAAACGGAAGTTTTTTGTCATGCTTGTTTTTGTTTCTGGTCCTGTAACATTTGACAGCTGAAAAATAAGCTTTAGGGCTTTGAGTCCGACAAAAGGCAAATGATGTGTACTGATGTAACTTTTTGATATTTCTTAATTGATACACTATGTGCTGTCCAGAAATCAAGTATCAGATATCTCCTTTTTTTTCCCTTTTTCTTCTTCTTTTTTTGCTTGAAGGCTGCAATTGTACAGCAAAGAATTTTCACTGCCAAGATTTGAGTGTATTTTTGAATCTGAATCTGCTAAAGGGAAATCCTAAGGGAATAGTAAGTAGGTTGAAGTTAAGTGGAGTTGTGACAAGAGTTTGCTTCAACTCCATGTTGTCCAAGCCTAATAAGTGCAACTAACTTAGACAGTCAGGGAGATATCAGTCAAGCACAGTCTTACGTGCCCACACAGTCCTGAGCATAGGTCTAATTAGTCACTTAAGTGAAAACACCTGTGCACTATGGGAGTGTAGGGTCGTTAAGAGAATTTTTAAGCACAACAGAAATATTGACTTGAAACTTGAATGAAACTTTTACAAAATGGTGATAAGATTTTTTTAATGATTCAGAGAGACAAGAAAAAAGGGGGAAAATGTTGGGGTGAGAGTGTGAGAGTGAGGTGGCCAAGCAGGTCCAGAGGCAGCTGCAGTGCCTCGGGCCCGAGCCCCTACAGAATGAGTCAGGGCACCGCAGGGCAGCGCCCGAACAAGTCCCCTGGGTCAGGCCAGCAGGGTCAATCCATTATAATTTTCCTCTTTTATTCACCCTTAATGTTAGTTCTATAGTTTGTGCTCCTATATATGCTGCTTGGACAGTCTGAAAGCAGGGATAACCACTAAATGACTGCCCCACCTTTAAAGGTAAAAGTATGTACACCTCAGTTTTTCTCAGTGGTGGATGACATGTCACAACACCTCCTCAGTTGCTATTGTCGCAGTTGTGTAAGAGCAAACCACCTAACCCCTACTTTAATGGAGCTGCTCAGTGGCAAGTGAAATAACACTGTTGGTATACTGGTAATTTCCCCAGTGTGAAGGGTTGTGGAGGTGTGATGCAGAAGAGACAGAGATTGTACTTGCTTGAATGGATAAATAAAGGTTAAAATGATGATTATTTTTTAAAATAATGATTGTTCCTCTGTCACCACATTTGGCCAATTGTGAGAGTATTATATCATAGTAGGTCTCAAATTCCATCACATAATTAATCACATGTATGTGCTGTGCTGTGAATAGCCAATCAGAGACAAAGATATACACTACATCTGCTGCAGGAATACCTTGTAGGCCAACCTGGTTAGCGTCGCCCTGGTTCCCTCGACAAAAAGCCAATTGGATTTTTCAATTGGATTTTGGATTATTGCAGAAAATAAGCTCTGTAGCAAACAAAAGTTTATGATACTTAAGGCCTTTTCACACCGGAGGCGTAATTTTTTTTTGCAACAAGGTTGATTTTTCTGAGCTTTCAAACGGTGAAAAAAGGCATCAACCAAGCATGTTGTGAGGAACAGACGTCACATCACAACTGCAGACCTGTTGATTGTTTGTGTTTCTCATCAGTCTGTATTATATGACAAAGGACACAAAAATGATAAAGACAATGAACTCAAGGACAATGTGTGGAGCAGCACTGCTGAATGCAGGATCGTGAGTAGATTAGTTTACTTTTAGATGTATTGTAAATATTCGCAGGCGAGAAACAAAACAATTTCCCTCACGGGATCAATAAAGTACATCTATCTATCTATTTTGCATTTTCATGAAATTACCAACAATCTAATGTATTTATAATATATAGGGATAAGATCATATGAAATTGGCTGAAATAGAAACAAAAAGAAAACCAAACTGGTGCAGGAAAGATATTCTACTGCTTGGCAAAAAACTTGGCATAATATCCTATCAATCTATCCTATTCCGAATTATGCAGTTGCTTCAGCTAATGTATTATTTATTGTGCCCTATGATTTTATACAATCACTCCAGAACATGTCTCACAAGGTGTGTGCTCACCTCTGTTTCTGCAGTCATCTAGAATCCACTCGTAATCAACTTAAGAGACCTCTGGTTGTCATGATGTGGACTCTTTGTTGGTTCCTGTTTTATTTTGAAGTTTGGTCTGTCTTGGTTCCTGTGTGTTCCTGCCCTAGTGTCTTCCCTTGTCTTGATTGTCTGTTGATTTGCTTCACCTGTGGTTTGTTGCGCACCTGCCTGTGTTTCGCTCGTTTGCTCTCCTCCTATTTATACTGGTCCTTTTGCTTTGTTCCCTGTGGTGTCATTACCCTATGTTATGTGGTGTTCAGTGTTTCTGGTGGCCTTGTTTGGTTTTGCAGTTTCTGTTTTGCCCTGTGGAGTTTCTGGATACCCTAAGTTGTGATTACTGTGTGTACTGCCTCTTTTAGTTTGTCTCTTAGTTTGATATCAGTTCCTGTGTGTGGACTTTATTCCCTGTGCTTCTGACTACCTGAACCGAACCTGGACTCCTATGTTTGGTCACCAAGTTACCAACCTGTCTGTGTTTGAATATAGTTTAATAAACCTGTAAAACCTGCTACAAGCTTCCTCCTCTGTCTGCCTGCGTAACACTGGTGCTCTCTTAAATTTGAGATTTTTAATATTAAATTTAATTTTCTAATGTTTTTACCCTGTTAATTTGCTTAGTAATAAACTCTCTGCCTCCTGCTCTCCATTTGCTGTGTTAATTTACTGTCATTACTATTTTTCTAGAAATACAAACTCAACACACCAGCTCTACTTTCCTTTAAGAACAACTTAACACCCCATTTTAGCTAGAACACACTCCCTTCATGTATTAAAACCACCGAAATGATATACTTGGAGCATCTTGAGAATGGTATGACTATGGTATTAAAGGGTATTTTTAAACCTGGGCCCTATTTTTACAAATTTTGGGTACCAAAAGTTTTGGGATTGGTCCAGTAGATCGCCTCCAACGGCATCTGTGAACGGGCTGCAGTGGCTGCAACGTAATCCTTTGGGGCAAATGCGCTGTGAAAATTCCGTCCACTAAAAGTGCTTATTTTTGCCACTGACAGGCTCAGATTGTTATTCGAAGTGTCTGACAACATTATGGAAAGGATCCCTACAGAGACAGACCTTTTTGTTAAAGAGTAAGATGACAGGCTTAGATAGTTGTTGTCGTCTTCTTGCAACAACTCAACCTCTCATGAGATTTCAGAGCAAGACTTTTCCTTGAGTGAGACTTTTGTTTATTGTTAAACAAAAATGATCATACTCTTTAACAAAAAGGTCTATCTGTGGGGAAAAACATCAGTATCAGTCGTTTCAGCAAAGTTCCCCCAAAAGACATATGTTTACGTTCAAGTGACAAAGCTTTATAGCGGCCAAAATAATGATGGCGGAAGCAAATGAGGAAGTCATTATAGTCAGTATTATAGTGCAACAAAATCAGCGTACGGACCGACGAACCACCCCTAACCTTAATGAAGTACTTCTTTTAACCCAAACCACGATCCTTCCCCAAACATAACCAAGTAGTTTCTGAGGCCTAAACCTGACCAAACCTTAACCATAGCGCTGTCACATTGTGAAACAGATTTATTTTTTGGAAGGCACAGACAAATTATGTCGCCTCTCAAGCTCTTAATCTCCCATCCAGTTCTTCATTCATAACTACAGATATCTAGAACTAAGAACTGTGCCTTATATAGAAGAGAGGTGTTGCCCTCTGGTTTTCTAAGAAGAGTTCATCACCAGTGTGTGTGTTTTTATAAAGCCCTATTCTATAAACCTTCACTACTGGACCTCAGGATTGTTAAGTACAAAACTTAATGATGGCTGAACTCAATGGCTGAAGTTCCAAATGCTAATTTAGGAATAGGAAACACTGATTTTAATTTTATTTTGAAAAGTCCTTTAATGAATTTGTCATTGCCTAAGCTCCTCAGGCAGGTCGAAGAGTCCAACTGCTCTAAAACAGGGAGCCCAACACACATCTACAGAGAGCTGCTGTTACCTAAGGGGCAGTTGCTTTTAAAGAGCCCAGACCACCTATGTCCTGCTGTGCCATTACCTGCTTTAACAGCAGTGATTTGTCGGTGGCTCTCACTGGCATTCTGTGATGTAGGTTTGGGAGTGAGCTCTATTAAAAATTCATTAAAGCTGAGAGAAAGAATGGTGGGCTCAACCCTCTTGGCGAAAGGCGCCTCTGGAAATTACTCCATCCATCATAATTACACCAACCGGACACTGCCTCACAGAGGCCAAGGGACACGTATCCCTTCATGACCTCACTGAACCAGACTGTGAGCATATACAGAGGAGGGAAGGAAGGGATGGATAAAGAGAGGGAAGATGTGGAGAATGAAAACTAAAAGAAGGAGGGAAGCAGACTTGGAGTTATTACGAGGATAGAGGAAGTGAAAGGAGCAGAAGGAAAGGAGGAAGGCTTGAGGGAGGGATGGGAAAAAAAGGATGGAAGGAGGAAAGTAAGAACATATGACCCTGTTTGAGCACAGTTTAACTGTGAAGAAGGGCTGCTGTCATAAAACTGATGATAAAAAGAGGAACATATTTCCTCAGTATCTCACTGTGGGCTCTGTTTTTGAGTGCACAGGGTGTGGCGACTGAGTTTTGGTAATTTTGAGGCCAGAGGCAAACAGTGCAGCAGGAAATTAGGTTTTTTAGAATTTAGAGAAACACATTATCTGTGCTTCTGGCTTAAGTCATGACCAATCAGATAAGCCCTTTTCCTTCCTTTTAAAGTTTGACAATTTTGTGATGTAATAGTCCAGAGCATCAAGCCTCTCTTGAAAGGAAACTAATGTCCTTGTGTGGGAGGTGCAGAATTGCCACAAGTGAATATATAGTACCTTAAATAAACTACTTATGGCTGTTGATTGTATTTGTTGCCATGGCCATAGGGGAACAGTTGCCCAGAGCAGGAAATGATATTAGACAAAGAGACAATCAAAGGTTGGCAAATCGCAGTGCCCACACTATTGGCTCCCGACTGTCCCAGTGCACATTGTTTAGAGAAAATAAAAATAACCTTGATGAACTGTCAGTCCTTTATGGGGCTAACACAGATAAACACACATACAGATTCAAATCCAGGGAAGAATTACATTGTCCTCTCTAGAGTTGGAGTTTGATTTTATTGAATCCAAATGCAATATCCAATCCCTTATTAAATCCAATTAATTCAACATTTGCAACTAACTAAAGTTTACTCAATGAATAAACTCAATGATTAGTTGGCTGAGAAGACAGAAATACTATAGTTTTAAGTGATACTAATTAATCTTCACAACCTGTAGCTACAACCTGACAATGAGATGAACAGCAGAAGATATGAAATGTTGATTTAATATGTATCTGAAACAATAACAGGTTTAGCCAACTCACTTTTACAAATTATTTTTCATGAGTTACTTGATCCAAATACTGGGGTTTCTGATTCAGAACTATTAAAGGGAAACCAAAAATTTTGGAATTGGTCCAGTAGATCGCCTTAGCCAGCATCCGCGAACGGGCTGCAATGTAATCCTTTGGGGCAATTGTGCCTGTGAAAAGTACGTCCACTAAAAGTGCTTGTTTTTGCCACTGACAGGCTCAGATTGTTCTTGTCCAACAACTCAACCCCTCGCGAGGTTTCAGAGGGAGAGTTTTCCTTGAGTGAGACTTCTGTTTCTGGTTAAACAAAAATGATCTTACATCTTTAACAAAAAGGTCTGTCTCTGTAGGAATCCTTTCCATAATGTTGTCACACACTTCGAATAACGATCTCCTGTGTTTTAAGACAATACTCTATGCCAGTGGTTCCCAGCCTTTTTGGTCAAAGGGACCCCCACATCCCTGTCAACTGAACTCATGTACCCCTTCATCGATTGTCACCTATCATGTTCCACTATTGATTATATAAAAGTGTATATAGTATAGTAATTTGTTCATTCAATTAGGTTGTTTTGCTCAGCAATCGTACTACTACCACTTAGAGTGAAGCTGAATACTTTTTGCTAATTGTTTAAACTGTTTATCCATTACTTTAAGCTACCTGTTTAGACTCCTGTGCTCGCTTGCTAACTAGTTTTCAATCACTCTTACATAATTGCAACAGGTAGTGTTCAGGTGTTACAGCTTAATATGTGGATATATTCTTTTAATCAAATCATACTTTCTGTTAACTGAGCTACTTCGCAATCTTTCCACGTACCCCCTGCAGAAGTACCCCTGGTTGGGAATCACTGCTCTATACGATACTAAAGCACAAGATGTCTCCTTTGCTAAAAAGACCATTCTCAGTGTATGTGAAGTGGAGCCTTTCATTTCCACATCAATCTTGTGAAATTGATGGTTATCAGAAACCCAGCCCTAGTCGTCTCCACCTGACTGACAGTAAGACACCCAAGAGAACATGGACATGGGATGATTGTGCAAAGAAGACACAGAAAAGACCTTTAAACCAACCCACCTACTGTATGCATTGAGGCCACAATACCAGCCACTAAGCCAATGTGTCACATGACATTGTGATATTAGGGGTGTTACTTTTCACAGAATTTACAAAATGATTTGTAATGCACGTAATGCGGCGCTTCAGCTTCATAAAAGTGCAATATAACTTCTAAATAAACCAAAACAACAAAAGCAATGTTAAAAGCAATAACCAGAAGATACTATATCATTCTAGATCAACAGCTACCACATTGTTCAACAGATTCCTAACAAAACTGTCCAATTCACATAATGATTTCAGCAGCCTTTTGAAGAACAATATGATACTATATAATTTATTGTTACACCCCTACATGATATATATTTTCTAATTCATTATGTACTTTATGTGAGACCATCATCATATCCTTTAGTATTCTGAGAGCCCACTTTGCTTTTTGTGTTGCTGTGTGCAGCTTGCTGGCTGGATTTAGCTTCCTGCATGTCTGGACTGATCTAACTCCTCCATCTCTCTGTGCACCGGCGGCCCTGAGCCTGGCAGCGCTGCCAACAGGCTGGAGGAAACATCAGCCTGGAGACACAGAAACATGCAGTGAGAGGGACTGGGGTTATTAATGATGACCGCTGGAGCTTGGTAGAATGACAAAACAGGGAAACAAATAGCGTGTGAAATGCACACCTGTCTGCTGCAGTGGCATGAGTCTTGGGAAGAGGAGTGAAGGAGAAGGTGAATACTATGAAGATGGACAAGGAGGTGCAGGGCACTGTAGAGAAGGAGGACAAGGTGGTGGTGCAGGGAAGGAGAAGAGTGTTGTAGAGGCCAAAGGAGGAGGAGGACAACAAGGAGGTGGTGAATGCTGCTCTGGAGGAGGGAGGAAGAAGGAGATACAGAACGAAAAGGAGGTGCAGAACACCATAGAAACAGAATACTGGAGGGAGAGCTGGAGGGAGGAAAACAGTGCAAGAGGTGGTGTAAGTCTCTGTAGAGGAGGAGGATGGGGTGTAGAACACTACAAGGAGGAGAGGGAGGTACAGAATACAGAAGAAAGAGGAGGTGTATAATACTGTTGTAAAGCAGGAGTAGGTGGAGGAAGAGAAAGCTAAAGAGGAGGCTCTGTTTTTAAGTCTGGAATAGAGTCTGCTGGGTCTGACAGAAAAATAGAGGAAGACAGAGATAAAGGAAAGAGAGAGATAGTGAGATGCTAACCCTTATTTTTATTACTATGTGGTGTCAGTGGTCAGTGTGTGAGGTTTCCTGTTGCTTAGCTACTGTATTGCAACAGCAGCGTCAGTGTCTGTGTTTGTATGTGTCATCCTCCCAGTGGTGGGTGTCTGCACGACTCTCCCACTGCTGCCGCTATGTCTGCTGCCTTCAAACTATACTGCTGTTATCAAGAATCAGTCTTCTGACAGATAACTTTTACCTGTGTCCATTCCTATAGGTGCCTCGACCGCCTTGCTACATATTCTGCTCCAGACTGTCGGTACTGTAGAGGGAATAGCAGTGCCCAGCTGGAGTTGGAGAGCCAACATGCTCCCTGGATGAGCTGTGTGCATTGGCCCAGGTGCCCTGTCATAACCCCGCCCATCAATCACCATTGGCTGACAGCCCCAGCCATAGCTCCCGCCCTAAGGAAACGTGAATCTCCCTTTTCCCCCCTTCAGGATGATGGATGAGGATGGAGCGCTGGGCCCAAAGGGTTGGGGCTCCATGGAGTGTGAAGCTGCATGGAGGTAGAGGGGGGCGGGCAGAGAAGAAGAAGAAGAAGCAACGCAGGGAGAAGTTACTAAAGGACAAATTGAATCTTATTGTAAGTCTAGAAAATCATATTTTATAGTAAGTGAAAAATGTCGAGCCTTGGAGCGTGATGATTCCACTTCCCTCCAGGGTACATGAACCCATTTCGATAATTTTCTTCAGTCGACTGACACAGAAATCTCACACAATTGTCAATTGACCCCACCTTTCTCGATATCAGCAACTAAGCTAGAAAGAAGAAAAATCATCCCACCTCATGTCAGATTTATTTAACTTGTTTGAGGAAAAAGTAAATAAGAGGAGACAGTGTGAGATGAAATTACTTCTTCAGTTGGACAGTTTTTGCATCATGAGGTCTCCTCTCTGATACTGATACTGATGTATCTGATGAAACGTTGTCTCCAACAAGGTGGTGATAGCGTTACAATAGTAACCACTGTAGTCCACTGTCATGTACTGTATATACTGCAACTAGTACAAAGCTGAGCAAAATTGTGACACAACACTCCTTTCTTGTTTGACTTCCAATAATAGAACCAGAGAGACAAAGAGAAACAACTTGTATAACACAACATTTCCTTGAAAGAACTTTCAAGCAATTTATTATGTGGATGGAGTCAAAAAATACCTGGTAAAATGTATGTGGACATATTTATATGTGCTGTATACTGTATATATGTTACATGTAGACAACATTGTATGTTGTTGCATATATTGTGAGATTGTGCATTACATATGTGACATCTTTCATAAGATTTTCAGCTCAAAGTGCCTTACATTGAACTAAGAGTCTAAGAGTCTACAGCCATGCTAGCAGCTCTGTGAGTCTGTACTCGGGTACAGCGGTGCTTTGAGCTAAATGCTACCATCAGCATGCTAAAATGCTCACAATGACAATGCTAACTACCATGTTCACTAACTAGCACTAAACACAAAGTACAGCTGGAACACAGCCTTTAGTGTATATACTTGTATGTCATGTGGCTCACTTAATATGTCTAGATAAGGTAGTAGCACACATATGGTAGTTTTTTGTTGTTTTTTTAACTTTATTATTATTATTATTATTATTATTGTTTCTTCAATATTTCTATTTCTTAGCAGCCTTTAACGAACACAATTTCCCATAAGCCCTACACCTTTGCAGGCTAAAGGTCATGGATTGACAAAAAAGGCCGACCCATGGGAAAGTCAAGGGGCTGTGGTTAGCTCAGACATGTCTGTAATTACATCAGGAGAGAGAGGACGCTGTAAAACTTTTTAGAGTTAGAGATTACCACAAAAAAATTGGAAAAATGACTTTAGAAGAGAGATTTAATGAATTTTATGGATTTGGACGAAACCAAGATACTATGACATAAGTACTAAGAATAGTAAGAATATTGACAGTAAACCCCAGGAACATGCTTAATTTTTTCAGAAAGGCTGATGAAAGAAACGCTAAATGAGAGATTACACTGAGCTACAGAAGCTAGTGGAACAGAGGCTAGCCTGGACGGCAAAATCCAATGGATGTGGCGTTATGCACTCTCCTGAGTGCCTTGCCTCTCTTCAGCTACAGGTCAGTTCAGCTCCTCAACAGCCGCAGTAAAAACAAAAGAAGAAGAAGAAGAAGCTCCTCACAGTAGCTGTTTGATTATGATTCATAGAGAAGTCAGGCCTACAAATCATACCCTGTAATATCAAGATGCATTAATCTCCAATACTGTAGACATGTTTGTTACCTCTCATGCTCAATCTCCTATTCTGTGGATTATATCCCACTTTAAAGTCATTTCATTTTCCCTGCCAAAATGACACCCATGCTTATACATGTTAAATTTCTGCTGATGTATACTAATGTAATGAATTTACCTACTGGTTGACTTGTCAGTTGTGTAGGTTCTAATTCTTGCTTTTCTCTCTCTCACGCTCTCTCTCTCTGTCTCTCCATAAAACCTCAGCTACATGAGCAATGATAACAATGGGAGCAAAAAAAGAAAGAAGTCCTGAGAGTGTGGTTTACAGTACCATAATACCAAACAAATTAATATATGACATTGGAGAATTTGTAAAAAAAAACAGACTCTGAAAAAAATTGTACTTCTATAAAATAAATGAGCTTGTATAAAAAATAAAATGTACTGAAGGTACTGAACTCACATGCACACAGTTTTTAATTTCACCTAAACAGTGCTTCCTTGTAGCCAACATAGTTGCTAAAGGGGTCAGGGTATTTGTCTCTAATCCGTCTCCCGGTTCCTGGTTCCCAGACGTCCCAGATGATGTCCAGAAAAACTCCTGGCAGACGACCACCATCTGCAGTACTTCATCCCACTCCTCTTGTGTCAATTGTTGCAATTCTGTCTGGAAATTGAGCAAGAACATCTGTTTAAAATGGCTAGATTCACATGTCAAGTGGGTGTGTACTTTTTACTCTTTTATTATTGTTTTACTAAAGATCTATGACTGACCAACCTGCATCTCTGCTGTCCTGTCAGGAGTCAGCTGAGCAACCCGGAGTCTGTCCTCTTCAGTGATAGAACCAGCTCCAGCTCTTCCTCTCCCCCTACCATGGCCTCTTCCCCTTCCACTACATTTTGGAGGCAAATATTGTACTTTTCACTCCTTATCGGATAGCTTTAGTTACTCGTTACATTGCAGATTCAAATAATTTAAACAAAATATAAAAATGATTATGTAATATTATAGATTAAGCTACCCAGCAGTATACAGTATAAAGTAGTTACAATTAGCACCACCCTTGGGCCAAAAATGGGCCATTCTGCTTAATGAGTACTTTTACTTTTGGTACTTTTAGTATATTTTGATTCTAATACTTATTTTACTTAAGTAAAATTTTGAATGCAAGACTTCTACTTGTAACAGAGTATTTCTACACTGTGGTATTGCTACTTTTACTTAAGTAAAAGATCTGAGTACTTCTCCCACCACTGACAAATACACCTCTGCCGGTTCATAGCTGTTATACTGACAAATTTACACATAAAACATGCAGTCCTTTGGTCACCAGGAACACTTTCTTTTAGCCCCTTGTACACCTTGCATCAATACGTGTCTCATATCTGGAAGACGTTTATGTCTTTATGACATAAGGACACCTCTATGAAAACACCAGCACTCCTGAGGGCTCACCTTATCTAAAAGGTTGCCTCTACAGTATGTCTGTGGTTTTTCATGGCCACTGGTTTTTAACACACTCATAAAACAACATATGATATCTCTCCCAGAAGACATGCTCTCTAAATGAACAGTGGCAGCTGAGAGACTCAGTGCAGTCATGCTAATAAATGTAAAAGAGATGAATAGTTGATTTTTGCTGCTCCTCTTTTACCAGAGAAATGATAAGAGTGAAATTAGGGCCGTATGAGTTGATGTTGCGGACCAGCTGCAGCACTGCTCAGATTATGCAAATGTATTTAATGCCTTATCCTCCAAATAAATAGTTGCAGCCAATATTTTTTCCCAACTGGTGTTGAGATGTGCTCAGAGCTGTGCAGTGGAGAGGATTTTCCCTGTAGCATGTTGAAAAATTAGAAACATGGTCTTTAATAGCCTAATGGCCATAAACACAGACCTACAACTGGAGTTCTGATGAACACATTAACTGCTTCATAAATGAGCTGACTTTATTTGGACCCTATTAGACGCGTCAGCGGCATGATTTAGATGCAGCAAAACTCTTAGTAGCGTAATGAGATCCTCATACAATAGCCTGCTTTGCATCTCCACCGTCCCTGTCATTGTAAAATATGGAGGCCCTCATCACAGAGTGGGAGCTAATTGCTGTAGAGTCATATGTAATATTTTAAGCTTTTATGGGGGACATTTTCAGGCTCAGTATTATTTTGTGTAAGAGGGTAAAAATGTCAAACAGAGAAGGTTTCAGAGCATTTAAACATTTAATGAATAATGAAAAATGACTAACACTGATGGGCAGGGTGAAATTGGAACATTATTGTGTGTTTTACAGTGGAGCTACCAAGATAGCAGGTAAAATGAGCTGTTGCACCAGGAGCGTTTGGTGAGAGGTCAGGTAATGTGAATCAATTAACTGAAATGTGTCATTGAGCAAGGCACTAAACACTCTACGTGCTCATAGTCATGTCATGTTGCTCTGGATGTGAGTTTTCATTAAATTCCATGTCAAATAAAACTGGATTTATACATTAAAACATAACCTACAAAAATAATGTTAAAGTGCATATAACTGAACTTACTAATGCTTACAAAACAAACAAAACATGTATGACAGAATACAAGATCATTGTAAACATCTGTGTATGTATCATTTCAAACAGGTAGTGATATTAATAGTTCTTTAAAATGTTATGCATCAATTTTTGGAGGAAAGCATTAACTTAAGTTCATCGCTCAATAGACACTACATCTTCTGTTTCTAAACGATGGAGCATCCTATGAGTCTAATAAACATAGCATTATTATAATTTTAGCAAACCAAACCAACCACTAGCCTTCAGAAAAGTAGTTAATTTCATTTCCTGCTATTGAATGAGTGTTGATTTATTTTCCAAATATAATTTTGAAATAAACTCTTTTAACAGTTCCCCAGCCCCGAACTCTTTACGGTCTGACTCTGAGACTCCTTTATATGATGCAGATAGAGTAACGTGGCCTCTTGCGCACACTGCCTCTTGCTACAGAGACAGAGAGGAACATGGGAAAATTGGAACTGACAATGACCTCGTAGACAGAAAGCATGTTGGATAGGATTTTATAGTGCATTGCCTTAGTGTGCCAACAGCATTGGTGTGACGTGTAGAGAGGATTCTTTGTTTTGATTTTAAGCATAGCCGTATTAATTATATATCCACTTCAATTATTAAGACTTTAAGGGGGCAATGTCTTTTTAAACTTGTATGTAACTGTATGCTGCTGAGCTGCATGACTATTGAAAACACGTTTTAAGTAGGGGAATAGTAAGAAAACAGTCTGCCATGTTAGAGGAAGTGAATCAGCAGCAGTTGCATAGCTGCTCTTCTTCTCCCAGATAACTAATGATTTTCCTCAACTGTAGGAGGATAAGATCTGAAACCCACAGTCATGAATAAAGCATTTAATAATGTGCACCTAACATTTCAACATGAAACTTATCTTTAGAAGATGAGGCATTGGTTGTCGAGATGTTTAAATAGCCTGTTTATATAGCTGCATTTCATAGGCGGAGCAGGTTGTGGGCATTGCTTATGTCTGGCCAATTGCAGACAAAGAGGGGCATGCAGGAAAGTCTTTGGAAGCAGGAAATTCTTTCACCCTCCACCACTCCCAACACAGCAAGAACAAACACCAAGTGGCGCAGTGAAGTTTATCCACATGTCCTCACTAAATAGGTGGTGTAAAAGCTTGGTGACGTAGTGACTACCAGAAGGGGTAGTTGTTGAACTACTGTACCTGCCAAGAAAACGACTAACATGTTAGCCAACTAATAACACATTAGCGCTAGTCAGTCACAACCGTGGTTACAAAACCTCTTAGGGCTACCTAGCTTGCTAACTGTTAATTTGCAAGCTTGTTAGCTTGGTCACCAATGGGACAATAACTTCACACAGTTTATTCAAAAGACTTATTTGTAACATTGACTCCTGTCTCAAATGTCCTAAAAGTCATGCCTGTGGAGGAGTTTTCTGGCTGAAAAGGGTTAAATAAAAGTGGATGTTGCAACACTGCTAATAAGCTATGATAGCTTTTCCTGTTTCCAGATTCTTTGGCTCTCTGTTACCTCTAAGGTCAGCACTGTCAAGATGGTTTTCTGCAGAATTTTGCCATTTAAATGCTGGTGTGACTGAGCCTTAATGGTGCGGTCAGGCCCAGTTTCACAAAGTGAGATTTACTTGTGTGCTGTGGCAAAAAGTAGGCCGGACAGGAAATAATGTGGACAGGGTCAAGTATTATTGACTGGAGGTAGCATGGCTAGCATGTTAACAACAGCATTCTACAAATTGTAAATTAGGCTATACAGCTGAGGTCAAAGTGAACTCTGCCTGAGGTGAATTATGCTAGACTAGACTTCCTCACTGAAATGAAAGGGTAGTGAATTTCAGTCTGACTGCATATTAAGCTTGATTTGGAGTTGGTCTACAACAAAGGCCTCAGTGGCTCGCCCTCCAACTAAGTAGATCCCTCTAGACTAAAGGTAGATGCTTTCAAGTTTTTCAGACTTTTGCATTTACATTTTACAACATTTTATTTACTAAATGTAATTTTCTTATCATGTGGCAATTCTGTGAGATGAGAAATTATGATGACAATGCTGCCAGTGTTTGGTATAAGAAGGATGTCTCCCTTTTAAACAAAGTCTTACCTCCCTCTTATTTGAACCAGAGAATTGTCACCTACAGCCAATTAGCAAAATAAGGTCTGGTTAAGATTTCTAAAACTGCTGTCAGGTTGAAGTGGAACAAAAAAAATTAACCGCAAAGAAATCTGATCTGCCTTTTCTCTATGGTGACATCGCTGATGTATTATCTTAAATGTCCAGATAATATTTATTATTAATATTAAATTCCTTTTAAACTCTCATCCCTTTATATCTACAATCAAACAATGCTGATAGCCTGCTTGTAGTAACACTAGTTGCTACACATATTAAAAGCTTTATTCATGACTATGTGCTCTACAACTCATCCATCCTATATCTGATTGCCCTGCCTGTGGAAGCATAGAAATCTCCTTACTTGTTTCTTTACATTGGCTTAATATCTCATCCATCTTCAGTATCTGTCGGCTACTATTTAGGCTGGATATGACGCTCATTTCCAGAAAAATAGACAGTGAATGAAGAGGCAGTGGATCTATTTCTAGCTCAGGGTTACACTGACAGAACACATGTCTGGCTGTTGCATGGGTCAAACATGTGACGTTACAATTACAATTGTTTTATCCACTTCTCATCTGGTTGCCCAGTATGAAGATATCTGTCTGCAGTATTTTGGAATGTCCACCTAACTCAGACGACTCAATTGCAGCGTGCTTGCTATGCTCCATTGCCTCATCTCATATCTCATCCCAACCAGCCCCTCCACTGTTTTTTTCCCTCTGCTAGTTTTCTCATTACATTCCTGGCACTCCAAAGGAAATAATACAGAGCTTTTCTATTGGTCTCTGTGGAAAAATGAATTTCCTTTCATCTAGCCCTATGTGCGTGTGCAAAATCCACATACAGTACCTGTCCTATCACAATGTGTATGCAGCCTCCTCTCCCACTCTTCAGGCTCTTTAAATAGGCTATTTTCTCCACTAATGTTGTTTCCCCTCTTCTCTTCTTTTGTATTGATTGGACAAGCTCGCTGGATCAATAGATTGCTGTAGATCAGAGCGATTGCTGCTCAGACGGGCTACCAGCGTTCAACATGGCCTCTCTATAAACCACTCAGAGAGGCTCTCATTTCTGCGCCAAGGTTATGAAATAAAGGGCTGATAAAAGTTGACGGTGAAGCTTGTTTGTTTTGACCGATGAATAGGTTAACTGCTCTGGCATTGTAGCAAGCCTTCCGCGAGCGCTCTGGGTCTCACCTCATTGTGGAGCAAATTACCTTGAATCTATGGTCTCTTTATTGCACTCACAAATCCTGAAAGTTGTTAGTGCCACAGGGCTGAAGAACAGAAGGGAAGATTGTATACTAATGGCCCCATGATGCTTGTGTTTTTTTGATTCAGTTGAGATATCAAACCATCAATCACTGTGCTGTACTATTAAACTGGAAGTTCTTCCTTACTATCATTTTACTTACTTTTCTTTTCTTTAACTTTTTTTGACATTTGGCTGACATTGCATTCTAGTTGGACTATTTAAGTTCAGTGCAAACCCTAGAGTACCGCAACTTTAATTTGTCTTGCATTCATCCTGCATATAGCAACAAACTATTCCTTTGTGTATCACACGCAGAGTACATCAAAAAAAATCCTCATTATTTCAACTGGACTTTATCCCCACTAAATTTCAAGAAGAGACCATTAATACAGCTGCCCTACATATCTTAAAAATTATAAACAGCTACTTGACCACTGCTAATGTCCTATACTTTTTAGCCATGCTAGTGGCATAGTGCTAGGGATGGCAATGTTGTTCTTGGTCCGTCAGCTATTACAGACATTCATGGTGACCAGAGGATGAATCCTAATGACTTTGGTTAAGCCCCTGACTTTAACTCTAGTGCCACCAGCAGGTCAAAGTTTTCACTAATCCAGTGAAATATCTAAACATCTACTAGATGGATCAATACAAAATTTTGTAGAGACATTCATGGTTCCTAAATGATGTATCCTGCTGACTTTGGTGATCCTCTGACATTTCCTCTAGTGCCACCATGAGGTTCACAGTTGTGGTTTTGAGTGAAATGTCTTGACAACTATTAGACGGATTCCCATGAAATTTGGTACACACATTCATAGCACCAACAAACAAAACTAATAACGTTACCATCAACCTCAGCTGTACTTTTGACTTGACTTCTGGCTGTAGACTCTTAGTCTTGTTAAAACTTGAAAACAAGGTTAGAGTTCCTTGCAACTGAAGGCCATCTCTTTTGGAGAAAATACAGTATTCCCAGTTATTTCATATAGCTGTTCTAGCTCCTCCTGAACAGATATTTCAGGTAGCTTTTACAGCTCTACAGTTCTACATAACATAAGGCCCCTGTTCCAAAACATAATTTTCTCTGTAGCTATAAAAAAAGCCTTCATCTTTAGCTTCTAAAAGCAATTCCCTGAAAAACAATTCTTGGTCCCATGTATTTCTCTACTGGATAACATGCATCATCCTCTTATCTGCTTTGCAGTGGACATGTAGCAAGTACCTTAAAACTAGCAACTTAACAAGCCATCTTTGTTTGCTCTTTTAACACACATAAGGACACTTTTGGTAATGCTAAGCTGATTGATAAAAACACACAGATCAAAGATTTCTCTCTGTGCTGCAGCTCGTCCAAAATATAGGCAAGATGCAAGGTTTCTAACAAGCTTTAAAGAGATTGCAAGCACATTCCTGTTTTAGACTTTACTCAGCGGCTGACAGCTTCAGAACTTAATTTTTTACTGAAAACAACTTTTACTTTAAGATACAAGTTAATGTAAAATGTCCTGTTTTATTTGTCCTTTAATTTAGGTATTATTTTGTGTATTCTGTCTGTATACTAGAGGGCTTCTCTCTTGTTGTTTTGATTTTTCCAAAGGTATATTTGCTATTTTAGTGTCAATTTTATGCTATTACTGCTAACCTGTGTCCTATTTTAATTGTGATGTGAACCACTTGAAACATTGTCCTAGTATAAAACGTAGCCTTTTCCCTCCACTGCTGCATACGGAATTGAGGCTAATCATACCAGGTTGTGCATTGCTTATAAAATGAACAGCAGAAAGGAATGCCATGTTAGACTGGATGCAATCTACACACTCGTCATCAAACATGACTTCTGTTTGGTTGTTGACATATTTTACCACTGCCAGTTGTAACTCTTTTCTAGAGGGATACTCCAAACTAAAGGCAACTCTGAAACAAGGGGAAGGTTAGAGGGGGAGAATTGGGACAAAGCATAATTATTTGTATTATGACAGAAAATGGTTCATTTATTGTGGTAGCCAGTGTATAAAAGGTGAGGCCTCATCCATATTTCTTGCCCTGCAGCCTACAACCATAGTATCCAGCACTCCAAAGGCATGAACTGCAGCTCTGTCCATTTTAAATGACTGGCTTCTTCACCTGTGTTACATGCTCTGGGACATTATGCAAATGACCCATTCCCTCGCCAGCAGACCTCACCGCTCTCTGCCTGTAATCAGACTTGATTATGCACTGTTGGCTGCAAACGCTTCTTCAGCAAATAAATTCACAATGACCATTATCATATTCAGACCTGGTGGGATGAGGTGAAGGCAGAGGGTGGACAGGTGTAGTGTATCCAAAGATGCACAATAGCCCATTACAACAGCTGCGTGTTTGCTGGTGTTTTGGTTGTGGTGGGGAAATGTCAAGTGAAGGAATTAAGCTAATGAGTGGGTTTGATCATAGTCATGAATAAATGATGATAAAAAATGTTTCCATTTTGGAAAGAAAGTCAACTTGTTATGGGGGGAAAGACCTTTCAACAGTGTAGAGAAAGGTTGCTTTTCCATTCGTCAGCAGACCCTGGAGTGAACACACCTGCAAAGAGCAACAGCAGACTACCTTACAATACATAAGACCACCATGCTTTGTGTAGTCCTATCCTTCTTATGCTCCTGTCTTCATCACACCGTAGGAGGACTAACTCTGGCCTCATTACAGGGAACAGATTCTGCACTGGTGAAAGCCTGTTGGCCATGCAAAATATCTGGTTCAATGTTTCAATATTTCATCATGCCCTTACAGCATAGAGAGTAAACAGTGCACTGAAATTCCCCTGAATTCACATACTCAATCTCTTTTTCTTTGTCTATGCTAACATGTCTGTATTTTGTCTGTCTATCTGTCCAATCTTTCTTTATATTGTCCTTTGTTTCTCTCTTGTCTTCACATATTTCCCTTTCTTTCTTTCTTTCTTTCTTTCTTTCTTTCTTTCTTTCTTTCTTTCTAGATCAAATAATGTCAACCAAGTGTTGACACACTACAGAGTGCACAGTGTGTAGTTCAGAGGTCCTAGGAGAGTGGAGTGGAGGGGGTTACATTATCTAACAGTTCATTTTTAGTATTCATGCTAGCTAATGCTTACTCCTGAGCCAACCCTGTGAGTTACACTTTTCTCCTTTTGATTAGACTGTCATCTTTGACATTTGCTTTTACTAGTTCCACCCTCTGACATAGCTCACTTAGTCAGAACACAAGCAATTGCATTGCATGCAATTTGAAAATTGACAGAGGTGAGGCTGCCCTAAAAGCTCAGTCTCACCAGCATTTAAAACGGTGTTGGTTCTGAGTAATATCTTTGCAATTCAATAGAATAGCCACAATCAGTAAATACTGACAAAGTTCAATTTGGTGAACTTTGACACGCAAATTTTCACCGTTGACCAATAGCAAAAAATCTTGACAGGGTCTATGATACAAATACAGTACTAAAAGTAGTAACTCATTGATGACCTGTGTTAACTAGAGATGTCCTAAGAACTAATGATCTGTATTGGAGCATTATCGGCTAAAATAAACCTGATGAAATGCTGATCCTTTTACTCTACTGTGTTCTGTCTGAGTCTGTCTACTGAGACTGACCGTTGCTTTCAGCAGTTAAAATAACAAACGTCGCCAGTGGCAGGTTATCAGCTGTTGCTAATTAATGTTAATTCCATGAGTTTCTTGATGACGTGGCTGTTGTCAGATTTGAGTGCTCTCTGCAAATCAGTGTCTGTATTCAGCCAAAGATCCACTCTGTGACACTACTGTACAACTGCGGGGTGGACCTTGTGTTTTTGTAGTTCCCACAACACTTTTCTCTAGCTGACACCGCTAGGAGTAGGAACCTCCCAGTTAAACATTAATTTATATCATATGAACAATTAAAGCTGATCAACATAATAGTTTGGAATCAGGACCCTCAGTATTTGGGTCAAGCAGCTTGTGAAAAATAAGGTGTGGTAAATTTAGAAGGCCACACCTGTTACTTCAACGTGTCAGATAGATATTTAATCAACATTACATATATTCTGCTGCTATGTACATAATAATTTTTAATATGTATACTGAGCATCTTTGGCGCAAGAAATCTTATTTTGTTTTCAGGTCAGTTAGGTAAATAAAGTATTGGATTGGACTAGGTATTGACAGATACCTATTAAAGGATGTGGTTTGGGGCCACAAAAAACTTGATTCAGACATCTCTAGTGTCCCCATTGTCTGGTTAGTGACCGAGCTAGGACATGCAAATGAATCTCCAGGGGCCACTCTCTGGATCGGACCAGGGCTTCATACCCCCTGTTATGTAGCCTTTAAAGTGGCGGCTACGGACTGGAAGGAAGGGGTGGCCCAGCTAACCGGTGTGTGCAGCTGTAAGTAGCTGAGTTGATGACCAGTTCAGCTGAATAGACGACACACCATCAGCAACACTCTGCTCTCATGCTGGGTTGCTGCCGCAGCACACAAAGCGTGACTGAAAAGTCAATTCCTATTGGACTGACAACACTGATACTGAACTGAACTGGTTTCTAGGCTTTCCCTCATTGACTGTTTAAGGACCTGTTAATAAAATCTTGTGTGTGTGTGTGTGTGTGTGTCTGTCCTTGCCCCATCGATCATAACCTAGAGACAGAAAACATTATTACACTCACAACCCTGACAACCAACTCTACAGTATGACCAGTTTTGAGCTGGTCATAGTGTTGGTAGTCAGGGTGAATTGTTGAAACACATGCTGAAGTTGTTCCAAACTGGGTCAGCAAACCAATGAATCATCACACTGCATCTCATACCCCCCACCCACATCTTCCTCCTTGTTCTAACTCGCTGAAGAAATAGCCTAACTACCTTTCTCCTTTGCTCTGTTTCTTTATATATTTATAGAACATCTGTCCCAGGAATATTGTCAGGCTACTTAATGCCCTGTATTTCTTACTACTTGTGATATTGGTGATCTAAAATGTGAAGCTTATTCTGTTTTGCACTCACTGTAATTCAGTCTGGGTAACAGTTAAATGCATACAGTCTAAATACCAACTCATGTCTCTAACAGTAAGCATTAAATGATCCTTTTCCTTATTGTAGTTTTCAAACACCCAACAGACTCTGAATGCCCACCCCTGAGTGTGATACAAAGACAGTTTAACTAAACCTGAATCAAAGTCAGACAGTAATTTTCATCTCTCAGTCAAATACAAATTGCCTGGGGGGGGGGGGGGGTATAACAGGTGTGTAATCTACATAACGCAATCACCACATAATCACAGCAATTACATGCACACTAAATTGTGACTTGCATTAAAATCCACTGAGCATGTTGTTTGTTTTGGTATCAGGCTCCTCCACACTAAGACGTTTTCCATTCACATTTCAAGCATTTAGCTGAATCCCTTATCCAGAGCAGCAGCCCTTAAGTGGAACAAACTCGTGGATCCTCAACAATGCAAGCAAGAGATAGTAAGATGGTCAGGGCTCATGGTCCCTGAGCACTGCGACAGTGATTTAGCATTCATGGGTATCAAAAGTGACAAACACAAGTGTCAGATCAAAGTAATTGATTATATAAGTTAGCAGGGGCCACACGATGACACTGTGCAGCCCAGAGGACAGGGATGGGTTTTAATTAATTTGCTTGATTGTTTTGACACTATGTTCCTCCTAAATGGCTTATTTTATTATGTTAATTTTCTTTCTTAAGCCTGACTCATTTTTACAAGGTTAAAAGATTCTTCTCTCTTCTACCTTTCATTTCAAGTGTTAATCCTGTTTTTATTCTGCTTCTGTTTCTGTTTCTTCTTTCTTTAAACAGTACCTTTGGTGGCAAGTAGTCATTACTGTAGTGTTTTGTACTGCACTCCCCAGAGATCACTTGTCAAACAAACAGTGTGGGCAGTACTGTGACGAATTTACCCTTGATTTTAGTTTTGATTGGTTTCTGTAGGTGATGCTTTTACAATTATCTTATCAACTATGTTACTTTCATTGACAATAGAGAGGAGTTGAAAAATAGACATGTAATTACTTGTGTTTTTATCTTGATGAAAATATATCTCATCTTATGGAATATGTGCTATTCAACAATGAAAAACCAAACAGTCTTTAATCAGTTATTGTCTGTGTATCCAAATCCTCTGTGCCATATACCTCCATTGTTGTTGAAAAACTATTAAAGACACATCAATGAGTGGCATCGTTGCACTGGGTGACATGTTTCTTCATTACTGTGAACATGGGCACTGTAGTTTATTTTGAGTAAATCCCACGTACACTGTCTTGGTGCCATAAATATTCACTAGGACACCAAATGTGTATTAATCCACATTGAAAATAGGCCCCAACAAATGAATAATTTACTCCTGTTTGAGTAATTTTTCATAAAAACTACAGTGCCCAGCAATTCTGGGAAATAATTGAGCCTTTTTTAAAACTGAAACTTTATATTTGTGACCAGGTTTTAAAGATCTACGTCTCCAGTAGGAACCAATGAGTGCCACAGACAGAGTAGGGAAGGTGGAAAGTACTGAGAGACGGTTTGGGCTGTGTCGAACTCCATATTTAGTACATAGTTCACTATACTTACTGTCCGCCATTTTATTTGAGTTTCCAGATTCATGTGAAATGCATGTATATACATAGTGCCCTCAAGAATTCCCACCATGAAATGTAAAAAGTAGCATCCATGGCATGTACACTTCTTTCTGCAATCCCACAATGCAATGCGTTACATTTTTTGGATGTGAAAATTAGCAGTCGTGGGACACTACACCTGTCAGTGATCACGATATATCACAAAATGATGATTCCTGTGTCCAAAATTTAAATTTACTGCTCACTATAGAGTCAACAAACTGATTGTCTATTATATAAGGAGCTTTGAATGAGTGAACAATGGAGTGATTTTGGACACAGCCTTGTTCTATTCATGGGGTCTGAATACTATAGAATACTGCCAGCTTTATCCTTTGATGGAGGTTTGAGGAAGATGAAGGTTTAGGAGGTGAAACAGGAGGAAGAAGGGTAAAGTAGAAGAAGAGGCAGTCGGTGCTGCTAATAATGTCCACACTAGGTTTTAAACAGCAGGTCTGCAGGTTAAACAGCAGCCTCACCCTGGAGGCTGTCAGGACAGTCAGGCAGGCCTGCAGATGATAGATGGACCAGCATATGGCTGTTGTTGCCCCCATTAAAGAAAAGCTCGTCAGCAACATGTGCATACATTGCAGGTTCATACCCATTCCCTTGAGCCCGGCTTCATTTGTCTAAGCTTTCACTGACAAGCATATCAGGCAAACAATCAATGCAACACTGATGGGTGATTGGTTATCATTATTTATTGCTTAGTCATCAGCAGCAGCCAGATGGTTCTTAAAGCAGCATCCTTTTTAATTCAGCGAAAGGAAGAGATTGTGTTTCTTTTTTGTTTACAGCTTTAAGCCATCTGTGTTAATCTGTAAGTATGAGTGGATGGATATTACACTGTCACTGTAAAGGGCACAGGCTTATTTCAATGAATAAATTGCAGGGAGGTTAAGAAGAAACCAAACAGAAGGCAACTGCAGAGCCCACTGGCCCAGAGCAATACCTGTAGCTGTTTACGGCACAGGTATGATTGATCTAGAAGGGGGTTTAAGAAACATGTGTTAAGGGATGGGACAGTTCTATAAATCAATACTAAATAATAGCAAAAAGTTTCCCATATGGGCTAAATCTGTTTCAACTTGGCTCTCCGATCTAATGTGTGCATTTCGAGGTATCTGACATGACAGTGTGTAGATCATAATGTGGTATCACAGCAGCACACTTTGTTGTGCAGATGGGAGTCTTTTATCATGTTAATGCTCTTCATATTGCTGATAGTGGTGGCAGGGTACTCAAGTACTGGGAGAGACAAACATCCGTCACTGCAGCCTGTTTCAGATTTTGTAGACTGAATTGAATTTTGGAACATTAAAGTCAAATATCTCAAACTACTTCCTGTAAGACCTGACTGTAAGTGCCTTTCTGTGGTTAAAAAATGAATTAATATTGTAATTCATTATTTAATATTTTGGAACAGTTTTTTTCAGAGGCAGTGCATGACGCTTGCCATGAAATGCAGGACTCCTTCACTAGCCATTCCTGTATTTGACCTAAAATGCCTTGTGAGTGTAAATAGCCTGGTCATATCACACTTGTGCACTTGATTGCTTAGATGGGAAAGTTGTAAAAAACTTGTAAAAAAAAAGGGCCCTGGTAAAACACATGATGAAGCTCTTCATTTTCTTCATTTTAACCTGAAGGTAAAATGAAGTTAAAGTCACAGCGAGTGAATGTAACATATAATCCCTCAGTTTAATCCTAGCCTGAAGAGAGCATCAAAATACTGACAAACTAATGCTGTCGTTCATGAAATGGAAAAGAATTGCTTGGAAGAAATATGCATTCGCCTAACTAAGTATTAACTGTGATGTGAGGCGGCTGCTGGCAGAGATAAACCAACAGGCACCATGCACATGGATGGAGAGTGCAGGGTGTGTGTTGGCATCATTTTCTCACAATACCACACCCCTCACCACTACTGACTGGCCAGACAAACCAACAGGTGGCGGTTCAGAGAGGAAAATAAACATTATAATTTGAGAAATTGAAATTTTGTTCCCTGACACAAGTGTATATATGTAGCTAAACACTGCTAAAGTAGCATGACACTAAACAAAGCTTGTAGGCATATAGACATATTGTCACAGTCTGTCTCTCTGTCCCTCCTGCAGCCACATTCCCTATTCCCCAGGCCCCTTCATTGCCATTTCCCATCCATCCACCAGATGTCCTCCTTTCCCTATCACCTGACTGCCCCACCCATCTGCACACCTGTTCCCACTTCCCTCATCTGCTCTGCAGTTGCCTGGCCTTTCCCACCCACCTCCATACCTGCATCTCATTCCCTCATCAGCCCCTCACTATATATACTGGCCCACTTCCTTTGTTTCCATGTCAGTTTGTTAGTTGCGATCTTGCCATGTGTTTTTGTGTTCGATCGGCTGGACCTCCAGAGAGCTCTGTGCACTGCAACTTAAGAAAACACATGAAAATAGAGAAAACACAAGCAAATTAAGAAAACATCTTCAGTGCGTTGAGCTCTCAGGGCCACCGTACTGGAAGCTATTTTCTATACGTTAAACCCCTCATATCATCCTGCCTTCTTAACTGTCTGCACTTGGGTCTTTCCCCTGTTGCCAATCTCCCATACAACCGTGAAACGTATGGTCTTGTTTGAAAGCAGGATTTGGGAATGCACGGTGACGCTGACTGTGTTGCGACTATCCACACAAGAAAAACGACAGTATTTGTCATTTGTTCAAATGCCTAAAATGATCTATGTTTACAATTACCTGAGAAAGACCTCTGGGGGCCGTATGAATGAACAAGTAACTCTTGTCTGTCTGAAGCAATGTCACAAGTAGAGAGGGGTTAGATTGGCCAACAAAGGTTGTGACTTTGACTTTATTGTCATGGTTAAAAATTATATTTACTTGGTTAGGGAACAATCGTGGTCATGGTTAAAAGAAACCAACGTTGACTGCCAGGAATCCAAAAGCAGTCTTCAGAGTCAAAGTTGTTTTGTTGACCAACCGATAAACCGCAACCTCCTGCCCTTTGTCATGAATAACAAAACCAGGAAGTGTGCAACGTTTCCATAACCTTATGCACAATTTCAGTTGCAGCTGCTGGGTTAGAGAGAAATTAGCCTTTCATAATGAAACAAATTAGTCTATACACGAGTAGCTCAATAATTTCCCCTCTTCATATCCAGCACATTGCCTATTTTCCTCCCTGCAGCTGTGAAAATAATTCTGATACATAAATCATTTATTTATGTGCTAGTTCCTGCTTTGTAGTTATCAAAAGATCTCCTTTTCACGTTTGTTAAATAGTTAAGATTATTATTTCTATTAATAGCTTTCATTTGTCTATTGTATTCATTATTAGAAACAACCTATTTTTTTATGCCATCCGCCCCGCTTTAAACAAGACTTTGAAGGGGGCGACCGCCTACTGCGTGAGGAATTTGTGATGAAAATATTATAGTATAAATTATCTTAACTGCTGAAAAGACTGTTTAAAATTACAATAACATACCTGTCACCCATGCGTAACGGTTCAACACAGCCAGGACACTAATCCTCAGAGAGCAATCTGTAGAGCCAACTCATGTCAAGTTGAGCCATGTTAGTTAAGTTGAATATAGCACAATATGTCTGTGTGCACTCAACTAATTAAGATCTGTCTTTCAGGGCATTTGATTTACTTACAGCTTTTTGTCCATCATTACAGAAGTCAGTATGCCCCTCGATCTAAACTAATCTTTGTAATACCAATTTAAGATGTTACTTCTATCCTTTATAAATCTGTAATCCTCTGACATTTAAAATCAAAGCGTCTGGGTCATTGGTTCAGTTTGCACATTCAGCACCACCATCACGGACAGCACTCTACATTACACTATAAAAAATTAAAGGATGTTTCAGCATAAAATGCCTTAAAATTTTAAGTTGATTGAATTAGTACTGAAAAGTAACAAACTTCAAATTAAGTCCAGTCAACGACTGTTGAGTTACATTTACAATAGCTGCTAGTTAAGCTTGACTTCCAGTCCACTTAATAGTCACAATTCAGGATCAGGACGGAACATGGTTTGACCAATCAGAAATGTGTTAACATTAAACCCAGGAGCAGTGATGTATTGAAACCCTGTAATATTCCAAACAGATAGAAACTCATCACGGGGCTTTTTGCACAGTTGCTCCTTCGTTTTGAGTGTTGAACGTTTTGACACATCCACATGCTTTGATTCTTTACTTGCAAGTGGACGTTCAATGCTCTGTTTACAAAAAAAAATTATTTGATGTGATTTTGACCATTGTGTTATTGTAATTTTGCTGCTTTTTTTACTCAAAGACTTGAGACTTGACTTGGACTTGAAAAGACTTAAAAACCGCTTTTGACCTGAGGATAATAATACGTTTAGAATTCAGTCTAACTCATTTAATTTAGTATACTAGCATATTAACAACACTGGATTAAGGACTGTAATGTGATGATGTGATGTCACTCAATGACAGCATACTGGACACTGATGCTGTAAAATAGTGTATTTCTAGGTGTAACTTGGAATATCAGTACAAACCATAACAAGCCTTTTCAAAGACATGCCCAATGATTTTATTTAAATTAAGCTAAATGAGGTTAAAATAAAAGGTTAAACAAGAGGTGAGGGAGCATTTACTCAGAAGTAAACAAGTAATGAATCATTCCACCTCCTTACAGGACCCTCATATCTGTAAATACTGTAGGAGAGAAATCAATGTTTATTTTCCAGTTCTGAAAATATCAACACCCATACACCACATACGATTTTAGAGGTATTGGGTCTAGTTAGACAAATCATCCTTCATCAGGGCATTTTCACAGCTATTGTTGGTTTGCTCTGGTCCGAATCAGTTGATGAGTTTGTAAACTTGGAGCGTTTTCCCCTTGGTTCAGTTTCTTTTCACACAGAGAAAAATCCAAGCGAACCAAAACGCATCACTGCAAACCATGCGAGAATGCTCACTCCGCTTATTGGTCAAATGTGTCTGTGGCGGGAGCAAGAAAGTAAATACAGGATGAAGACTAGTGCATATTTCTGTGAGAGAAACATTGCTTTGCAATTTAACATGGAGCAATGGCACCGTTGGGATTTGCTCACAACCGTGGTAATTATCTGGGCAATATACCAGGCAAGACTATAGCAGCAGAATGCCTAATGTACTTCAAGAGGAACCGTCGTGAAAATACTACACTGCTTCACACTTTGCAAAGAAGACGTGTTGCCTTCAGACGAATGAGCAGAACAAGGGAGCTGATATTTAGTTCAAACTCACCTGGTACTTGGGTCGGATCGAGGTCAGATCACGTTCCCATTACAAACAAGCTGCTCATTCGTTTGGGACTGGATTGAGACCACCTCCTCTCAAGGGTCTCGGTGTGGTTGTTTTGGTCCACACTCGAGTGCGATTATCGCACTAAGAGGGAAAACGAACCAGAGTCCGATTTAACCGGACTAAAAGGCGCAGGTGTGAAAACACCCAAAGTTTTCCATTTGACAGGACCAATGGGAAAACTGCTTCCACTGCTTTTAACATGCTAACCAAGTTCCTCAAAAGACTTTCACTCTAGTTTTGAAGTATACGTGTGCGTTACATTGCTCCATGTAGATTAGCAAATTGACTGTTTTTCACAGAAAGTGTCCAGAATGTGAGCAGTCAGAAAAACATTCTAAATCAAAAACCAAGAACCTGTCTCTTCCTTAGAGGGGCCCTGTTGTGCTAATTAAAAACAGGTCTCCAATTATCCTGGAATATGAAGGCAAAATATGTCTAAGAAATCTGGGAAATGATGATTTAAAAGTAAAACAACAGATAAAAAGGCTGTCTGGCTGTCTGCTAAGGGTCATCTACAGGAAGAACGGTGGTCTGCGCAGGTCATTTTCTATTCAGAACAGCTGATCTTCATTTCTCAGCCGAAATAATGGCATAGGCGAGTGCTTGAGGAAAAACAGGAACATCATTAACATATGAATTTACTGTGTTTACTGTCAGAAATAATTAACGGTGCCTACATCTCAAACTTAAAATGTTCTTGAAACATGCTGGGACTCTTTGATGCATCAACACAAAGGCAGAGCCACATTGACAGAGTGGACCAATAATTCACTTTTCACAGACAGCTCGTTGGCTCCGTCAAATAAGGTGGAATTGGAAATAAACACTATTTTGACATTTAAATAAGTCATTTCTATACTAGTAGTCACAAACTACTGCTTTACTTCTAACTTTTGTATTCATGATTTAATTTCAAGGAATTTCAATGAAAACACACAAAAACAAATGTGTAACTACTAAACAATGTTTCGTAGTGGTCAGTCTTAGCAATGAACTCCCCTTCATAGGATGTAGACAAGATAGTTAATTTTATGTTGGTTATGGTGCAGGTGCCCAGTGGTGTAGGGTAGTCATGACGAGCCCTAGTGCACGCTGGTTACTAGTTATGAAGCGCGCACACACACACACACACACACACACTTACTTTTGTGTAAGATTTTGCACCTAAACTAGCTACCGTATATCGTATCGTCTCCTCACATGGTCAAATAGAGACTTCACTGGACAACATCAATGTACATATTACCCAGCAATCATCACTGCATATCTGTATATGAGAAAAATACCAAAGAAAATAAGAAATTATTCATTGAACTGAATAGTTTTTCATAGTTTTTTGTAGTTTATGTAGAATAAGCATGTAATTTTGTTATAGATTACTAGTTACTATTTTACCCGAATAAAATTTAAAACCATGACAGAGATGGATTTGCCTTTTTGAGGGCATATGTAGCAAATGGCACCATTTTTCATTTAATGTGAGTTCTTCTTTGAATACAGGTGTATTTTGAACTTGCAAGGGCACATCTGTCAACACATTGTTGGAA
Organism: Maccullochella peelii; assembly: GCA_002120245.1. Classification (NCBI taxonomy): domain Eukaryota; kingdom Metazoa; phylum Chordata; class Actinopteri; order Centrarchiformes; family Percichthyidae; genus Maccullochella; species Maccullochella peelii. Next base: position 30,588 of record LKNJ01001423.1, read on the forward strand.
GGCATATTAAAATATAAAAAGAAAAGACATAATACAGTACAGTGTGCTTTGGTTCCATGAAAATGTGAGGGTAAGCACCCAATGTCACAGATTGGACTCAATGTAAGTTTAAACCAATTTGTTCCAATCTCTATTTTTCCATGAAAATTGGTGAAAACCAATAACGATGAGCCTTGATTATACTCTATGAATTATAGCACTACTTTTAAAAATACCAGATGTATTTCAACTATTGGCATCATTAGGTTAGTATGAACTCAGTCATCACTTTCTCAGACCAAAGCTCAGTCTACAGTAAATGCCTCCTGTACTCATCAAATGGCCTGTCTGTGCTGTGATGTTTTGGGGAGTCAAAGCAATGATTTCTACTTTCAAGCTGATGCTGCAAGACTGACTCTCCTGTTTTTGAGCGTTAAAGAAAGCAACTTTCTCATTCTCTGCAATTTTTCTCTTTTTTTGAAAAAGATTGATTGCCATTTTTTATATTTATTTTGCCTTTGTGACAAGAAAACAACTTAATTCACTGTGTTTACTTGCTCTTAGGTACCCTGTCTGCAGTAATCTGATGTAAATGAGAAAACTGGTCTTAAAGGCCCTCTGCACCTATGGTCCGCCGCTGTACAGACTAAGCTTGAGTGAAATCTCTCTGACCACATGCCGCTATTGTTATTATATCAGTTTAGTCTGATTCACAATATCAAGGAATCCTGGCAGCAGCCAATCATTAATCAGCAGCAATCCTTTTAATGTACCAAACTATCTGCGTCTGTGCAAACCCCTGATGTTGATATCCAACCACCAGCATTAAGAAATAATCACACTGGTGGTAGTTTTGTTCTCCAATTATGGTGAACAAACAAATCATTATCCTGAGATGGAGCGCTCAAAATCTAATCTTCATTTTATCAACATCACTTAATACGAGTAGACTAGTCTTATGTGCTCTCAGTGTGAGAAACTGGTACTGACCAACTGTCAGGCTGACTTGGTGAATATAAACAATGACAAATAGGTGGTCCACTCTTACTGCGCCCGCCCTATATAAATTTAATTATATGTGACTGCCTCTGAACATTACAACTACTCTTTAAATAACTGCAGCAGTTAACTGCAAATCATCTTGTAATAGAGTTCACTGCTTTCAAGAAATACAGGACAGTATCTTGACACAGGTCGAGTAATGTGGTTTACATAAAACTTGTGCCTCTAGTACCTGGGGGAAAAAAAGGGGTGGAAAAAGGGTGAAGTTCAAAGAAACATGAAACTGTATAGTTAAGAGTGCTTTTGCTGCGTTGCCCATTACAAACTATCTAACAGCTTACTGCATTTCCAAAAGGCTTCTGGTAAACCAACTACAAGCCATATGGACTGTGAATTATCCAACCGCAAAATGTCTACATTGGTGCTAACTTGATCAAATTATCTCATTAATATTGAACTGTAAGAGCACCTCGAGGCCTTAAACATCTCCTCATACGGCTGGACTGCGTTTTAGCTTCACAAATGACTCTAAGATTGGACAAAACATGCTGATATGCATTTTTGGGGGAGTGTAGAATAGCATTAGTGGTTTGGTATAGCCAGAGGGGGAGCGAGATTGGTGATTTGCAATAATTACATTAAGAAAGTGATACTGGCTGACTTAAAATGGAATAAACACGAGTGCTTAATGCACCACTACATTATGCTTTCCACCCCCCCCTGCATTGTTCTTAAGAAATTGGGCTTCTGAGAATTCATAATTACTTGTTTTACTCTTGGCCTAGCTTATGAAAGATTAAAATTACGTTAGGCATGCTTCTGCCTGTGTTGTTGCTTAAGTGCTTTTGTATGCCAATATCTGGGGTGCTTATCACAGAAACTGATATCTCATCAACGGGTGCTCATGGATACTCTGCCAAATCTGTCAGCGTCAAATGTAACATCTAAACTCTGTTCAGACATGCTGGGCAAGTGAAGCCCAGAGGAGCCCTCTATAGAGGAGATCGAAGGGACCAAATGGCAGAAAATAAAAAGTGTGGAAAAATATGGGCTCATGATAAGTCCACAGAGAAATGGTTTTCTGGCCCTGTGCCGTTTGATATCAGTTTGAATTAGAATGATATTATTGATTTTTGCGAGAGCGGCCTGACAATGCGCCTGTAGCCAGTCCTTGGAGAGTGAAGAGGCAGAGGCAGAAAAAGGCGAAGGGACAGAGGGAGATAAAGAGGAATAGGCAGAGGAAGACAGATAGAGGGAGGGAGGGAGGGAGAAGAATAGGCAGAGGGAGGGGTGGGATAAAGGAAGAGCAAGAGGCAGAAGCATGAGTGAGGGTCTGCTTGCAGAAATAGAACGACTCCCCAATCAATTGTGCGTCAGTGGCCCTGCTGTGAGACTGCAGGGGATCCCTCAGCAGGAACACATAAAGGAGAGGTCATAATAGGCCAATACATTAGATAAATGGCATTTACTGCTATGGAAACGACTCCAACCTGGCTGGAGGTTGCCCACTGTGCTGGCAGCAGGTTTGTATTTATAGTCCTCCCCTGCACCTCGCTGTGCAATTTTTCTGACACCCTACCACCACCATCACACACATACATACACCACCACCTCTTCCTCCTCCTCTTCAGCCTTGTCTCGTCTATCCTTCTTCACCTCCCTTGGTCTTTGTGATCCTACATCTGATATCCTGCCACCCACGTACCTAGCTCCCCCTCCTTTCCTGCAACCGGTTCCTGGCGGCCGTGGCGTTCTAGGATGGCGGTGTTGGCGACTCACTACTTCCTGTCAGCGCAAGAAATGATCTGCTGGTGCACTAAGTGTTGCCTGAGGGAGCACCAGAGGGAAGGAGCAGATCAAACAGGTCAAGACTGTGTTCAGCACTGTGGCAAATTTGTGGCTATGATGGACATAATTACTGAGCACTTTTATGATTAATTTATGATCACGTTATTTATTTGTGTGCAGTTACCCTCAGCTGTATGGACTGTTTTAGCGTATTTCAGCTAATTGTTTTGGTATTACAGCATTGAGCTGCTAAAGAACCAGGTATCTCCTTCTGGACTTGGTGGAGAACAAAAACAGTGTAAAAAAAGACAGAATATTGGACTTACAAGTGTCTGGTTAACTGAAACACAATCTCAAATGAATGCTAACGTTGCATCTTGTCAGCTGGATGTTAAATAAACATCTGTTTGCTAAGACCATCACCATATCAACTTTATTAGGTGATAATATGTCAAAGTTATAAGTCAAGGTTGTGTTTATAGCTTGTTGCAATGCCCACAAGTGGCCAAAAATATTTATAGAAGGTTTAGGTCTTTTTGAAAATAACGTTAGCAAACATAGCTAGCAAATCTATAGTGCTGCAGATACAACAATGTTGCAAGTTCTCTTGTACTCTTTTGGTTTTCTCCCACAGTCAAAACTATTCAGCTATGGTGAAATGAAGACAGGGAGTATTTATTTAGCTAGACTAGGTACCACTATTACAGTGTAGGTGAGATAAGGCAACATTTATATAGTCGAATTTTCTCACATCTCGCTTTGGGAAACAAAGCAGGAAAACAATCTTGCCTCCTCCATCCCAACACAATTATTAGAACCCCATATGACAGGTATTTTAATTGGTACTTGATAAGCAAAGTGCATTTTAAATTAAATTATGATGATTTTAAAGATTCAACATGTGAGTCAAGCCTCTCTGAGCATTGGAGTCACTGCATGTCTTGGACAGGGGGATGATGTGTTTTAATAGTGTACAGATTTAGAGAGATAAATGATCTTACAGTCTGACCCCTGGACTTATATGGCTCCACGGTGCCATAGCAAAAAAAAACCACAAAAAAATCTGGGGACTGCTGGTGGTGTCTCTGGCTTCTGGTGAAATAAATCATGTTGTAAACAGCCAACAGGTAACAGGGGACTGATCTGATACTGATTATTGTTACAGAAGGGAGATTGGGGAAATGCATGCTTACCCTCTGCATTTTTAATTTCCGTGTCTGGCTTTGATGTGGTTCCCGGAGTCAGTAATAAAAGGACATTTCTATTTAGAATAAAGATGCTCCTCTGCCTGTTTCCACCTTTTTTCCATTTATCCTGATGCCTTAATTTCAGCTTTACTGACACCTAAAAAGATTTCAGAATCTATTGTGTACAAAAACACCTCCTCTTCTCTCCTCCGCACTCTTTATCTCCCATTGGCGGATGAATAATTAATTCCTTATTCAAAGGACAAGGGCAAGCAGACTCACAATATTGTCTATGAACGAGTACTTATAACCCACAGACCATTGTCATGTTCATGTCTCCCAGGGGAGCAATTCCAACACAATTTATTGAGCATGAACATTAGACTGTCAGAACCAGACCAGAGCCCCTGCCTTCCCAACACAACAACTCTGGTCAACTAATGCACAGGGGAGGACAAGACATCGGGGAAGGCTTTGCTTTCAGGTAATGGCTCTTAGCGACGCCTATTCATTAAACAGAGTGTCTGAACAATAGAGCTCTACGTAATGCATCTGCTTTACACATGCTGCATTATTTATGAGTGTAGAACAGCTTTATATTCAGAATGGGTTAAAAGCTTAAAGGTTGTTGAGGGACTTGTTTTTATTCAACTCGGTGCATTCAGTCTAATGGTGAAATTCTAAAGGGACACTGATTAAAAGCTACAATAACCAACTTCTTCACAGTAAAGTAACAATAAATAAATGATACATTGTTCTGCTTTAATAATTCTGCTCCTGTCTGTCCCCCAGTGTGTATGTGTACGTACAGGCCTATAAATCGTCCTGTTTGTCTAAAGATGTCAGTGTGCTCGAAACAAACCACTTTGTACGACTTGTCATGCCATTTGTTGGTGCAGTGGCTAAGATGGATCCAGGTGTGGGCTATAAAGGAGACTTCCAGGTACTGATGAGAGAAGACACAACAAAGCTAAATGTGGGGCAGAAAATACTGACATGATGCACCACTGTAGCATCTCTCAGTTTTTCCACGTCTGGGCAGAACAACCTGTAGCTGCTCAAACTTTAACATCTAACCAAAATGTCTGGGATTATGTGTAGAAATGACTAACAAATATTGAAAGGGGACATAGCAAATCAAGAGTTTACTTCTAAGATACTGTAACTTTCCACCAGCAGCAGCCATATTTCCTGCTAACTATCCCATATCCCACCTGTAGCGCCGGTCCAATTTGTCTCACCAAGCTGAGAAAACTGACTTCCAAAGGCCACCTTTCAATTGCCTGTACAAAGCCTGGGTTCTTTGTGCAAGTGGCCTGTCTCTGGTTTTGAAAAGAGTGATTCGTGGATTTAATATACTAAAAAAGAAAAAGAAAAGTCATTTGTTGCCAAAAAATGTCAGTTGTGAACCAAACTACATTTCACAAGAAACACATTCATACTCCCTGCCACATTACATTAATTTATTAAGTCAGCATTTTGGTGAATTTAGACCATGTTCACTGGTCAGCTGCATGGAATATGTTATATCATTAGCAATGCTAACAATGTGGCTCCAGAGATGGCAATACCATTTGGTTGGTCGGTCCACCACTTTGGGCCCGACTGAAATATCTCAACAACTATGGGATGGATTGCCATTAAATTTTGTACAGACATTTATGGTTCTCAGAGGATTTAATGACTTAATCTCTTGACTTTAACATCATAGTATTTACATTTGTCACTATTGTAAGATTGCCATTAAACTTTGTATAGACATTCATGTCCCCATTGAATGAATTGTAGTCACTCCTAGCGCCATCATCAGGTCAAAATTAGAATTTGTCCAATACTTTGGGTTATGACCAAATACCTGTAAAACTAATGACATTCCCATCAGCTTCAGTTGTACTTTGTGTTTTATGGTAATTAGCAAAATGTCAGCATGCTGACATGCTAAACTAAGATGGTGAACATGGTAAACATCATCTGCTAATCATCAGCATGTTAAAATTGTCAGTGTGAGCATCTTAGTATGCTGACAATATAGCTATATCTAAGTACTTTAGCGTGTTTTAATAGCTGAAGCTGTTAGGATACTGGACCAGGGGACCCAAGCGCAGACACAGAGAAGAGACAGGAGGGATGTACAAGAGGGAGCTTTATTTCAACAATGACGCTGGAGACTACGGCTGGAAGCAGGGAGAACCCAGGGGGAGGCTGGGGCCGGTGTTTGCTGGTCCGGGCTCCAAGGCTGCACTGCATGTGTCTGTAGAAGTTGGCAAACCCCAGGAAATGCTGTAGCTGCTTCAGGTTGGAACGCATGGGCCAGTTCCGAGACTGCCCTGACCTTAGCGGGGTCCGTCAGCACCTGTCCCTGTGTAAGGATATAACCCAAGAAATACACGGAGGAAGCATGAAACTCACACTTGTCAGTCGTAACAGCTTGTTCTCCAGCAGCTGCTGGAGAACTTGGCGGATCCGTTGTCAATGCGGATGACTAGTGAGAGGTTACCTTCATAGCGTTCGGGGGCCGGTACAAATGGTTGTGGGGGTGAGCTGTGGGCAGTGACTTGGTCCTGCAGACCCGAAAGAGTCCGTGAAAAGTCCTTGACTTGTTCCAGAAGGGATTTGAGGACTTGGTCATGTTGTTCCAGCCTGGCTCCGTGACTGGCGCCTTCGCTTGTAGCTTTCGCAAAACCCTGACGCAACACACTCTGGCGTAACACACACATATACATTCGCATACGGTACATGCAAAAATGCACACACTAACACACATTCGGAGCTGGCATCTATTTCTGTGTTCTCAGTACAGATGGGGATGTAGGGGTGATTGAATGAGGTGTGTGTGTGTACTGTATGTGTTAGAGGGGTGATGGTGGGGGGTAATCGTCAGCCTGCTGGTAAATCCTGTCCTCTATAACCTTTCACTTCCACCTATATCACCACCTCTCAGCTTCCCACTGAATGTGTACATGTATGTGTTTTACAGTGTTAATAAAATGTCACACATGTACAACATATTGTATATCCATACGTACGGAGATAAAAGAAGAAATAGCAAAGAATGTTCAGATAAATACCGTGCACACCATTTAAATGGACATGTGTATATTCTGTATGTATGTACAAATTATGTTTGTGCCCAATATGCATGCATGTTGCAGTGTATACGGCAATCTCCTAACCTAAATAGCAAGACCCACTTTCAGGCACAATACCTTATTGTCTCTGACAGCGAGTTAATCACACAACACAATAAACAAAATAACACTGCAAACTGCAACTAACCAAGAGTCCAAGCTGAAATTGGGTCAAATCATTTAGTGTGTTATATTGATTCATCATTTTGGGAAGGTGTTATATTTCAAATATGAATCATTTTACTGAAAGTTCCATCTTTAGGAGGCTATGGTGCTCGAGTGCAAGAAACAAAAACTGATTTCATTTTTTCATGAATTCATTGTAAATATGTTTAAGCATTCAAACCACATGGCTGGAAGGAGTAGATTTTTTTTTATATTAGCAAATAATGCCTGCCCTTAAAGAGCGCATAGGCACAAACAACAGTCAGTGCCTTCCTCTCAGCAACTCGTAGTCATAGAGGTGACCCTGAACAACGCCAGAAAAGGAGAGAGTCCAGTACCTCTCTAGGAGTTTGGTTCCAGACCCAGTGCTATGCGTAGAGGTGAGCCCAACTGTATACTGCTCCACCTCCTGCACTAGTTGTGGTTCCTTCCCCGCCTGAGAGGTGACGTTCTACGTCCCTAAAACCAGTCTGCGATGCCAGGGGTCAGCACGCCTAGGTCCCTGCCTTTGTCTGCCACCCGGCTGACAATGCTCCCAACCTCAATGCCTATTCCTGAGGGTGATGGGCCCACAGAGTTGCTGTTCCATGTAGTTCTTTCCAGCTGTGCCCGACCAGGCACCATGGGTCAAGCCCTGGCTACCGTCTACCTCCAGAAGAGGGGGCTGCGACTGGGGAGGATCCCTGTACTGTGGAAGACATCGTGTCTCATCCCAGTTTCAAAGAGGGCACACCCCAGTGTGCTGAATGACTTCAGGCCAGTTGCTCTGATGTCACACATAATGAAGACCCTGGAATGGCTGCTGCTCCATCTCCTTAAACGCCTGGTCCGCCATGCACTCAACTCACTGCAGTTTGGAGAAGGTGGGTGTGGAAGATGCCATCCTCTATCTGCTACATAGGGCTTTCTCTCTCCTGGACAAGGGGAGCGGTGCTGTGAGGATCATGTTTTTTGATTTTTCCAGCGCCTTTAACACCATCCAGCCCATCCTACTGAGAGACAAGCCGACAGAGATGAGGGTGGACTCACACCTGGTGACCTGGATCACGGACTACCTCACAGAGAGACCACAGTATGTCAGGCTGAGGGACTGCTCCTCTGAGACTGTGGTCAGTAGCACTGGTGCACCACAGGGGACTGTGCTATCCCCTGTCCTGTTCACCCTTTACACTTCTGACTTCAATTACAACTCTGAGTCATGCCACATGCAGAAGTTCTTAGATGACACTGCGATTGTGGGATGTATTAGGGGTGGACAGGAGGGCGAGTACAGGAGCCTGGTGGAGGACTTTGTGACGCGGTGCAGGTCGAACCATCTGCAGCTGAAAACACCCCAAAACCAAAGAGATGGTGGTGGACTTCCAGAGGACCAGGACCCATCTGAAACCAGTCTCCATTGAGGGGGTCGATGTGGAGGTGGTCAGGACCTACATGTATCTAGGGCTGCAGCTGGATGATAGACTGGACTGGTCAGCGAATACTGACACTCTTCACAGGAAGGGGCAGAGTTGGCTCTATTTCCTGAGGAGGCTGGGGTCCTTCAACACCTGTAGGAAACTACTGCTGATGTTTTCCAGCCGGTTGTCGCCAACGTTCTCTTCTATGGTTTGGTGTGCTGGGGAGGCAGCATTAAGAAGAGGGATGCTATGCGGCTGGACAGGCTGGTGAGGAGAGCTGGCTCTGTGGTTGGCATAGAGCTGGATTCTCTTATGTCAGTGGCAGAGAGAAGGACCCTAAACAAACTGTTGTCCATCATGAACAATGCCTGCCACCTTCTGCACAGCACATTAATCAGGCAGAGGAGTAGGTTCAGTGGCAGATTGCTGTCTCAGACCTGCTCAATGGACAGACTGAGAAAGTCTTGTATTTTCTGTATATTATCCGCAGTATCATTATTCTTGCACTGTTTTTAGTTTTTAATCACCTTACATTTGCACTACCTGCACTGTTAATCACCTTACATTTGCATTTATTCCAATTAGCACCCACTATATCACTGTAGTGGTTCTGGTGGTTAGACTTTCACTTCATGGCTGTGTTTTTGTGTTCTTACATTCTTGTGTGTATTGGTGTTTTGTATTTAAGCTACTGGATGCATACATTTCCCTCGGTATCTATCTATCTATCTATCTATCTATCTATCTATCTATCTATCTATCTATCTATCTATCTATCTATGACACAAGTCAAAAGGAATAACTTCTACCTGGTGTGGTATCAGGGATTTACTGTACTTGTTCGTCATTGGCAACCAGAGGATGACAACACCTTCAGCAGGTATCCACAGAGTAACCAATGGAGGCAAAACAACAGTCTGATTCTGGACATGCTGGTGGTTCCTCCTACACTATAGCATCTTATGCTGAATTTCCATGGTTGAAACCTACACTGAGATGTTACTGTAAGCAACTTGGAGCACAGCCTGTGACATGGGCGTAGCACAAGTGGTTTTCCGTATGGCAGGATGGCAAGGGAGGAAGGTGTTGCCTTCCTTGATGGTGTGTTGGAGGTTTGAGTTTGCCATGACTGTGCCTGTTGGTTACAGTTCTTCATCTTGTTGTGTACCTATGTCTATGAATAATTATAGAATGTCCCATGTCACATTTGCTGCACAATTCCTCATATACCATTCAGAGACCCTGAAAACTCAAGCATTTTGTATCTTCATGCACATAGTGTCTTTTTCTGATTTAGTTCTTGGGGAATAGAATGGACAATATTATTGGGCCTCATACATCAAGAGCTCAGTATATTTGGTGAAGTATGAAAGCTGGTTCTGATCCCAGGTGTGTACCAGAGAAGTGATATTATGGTCCACCTTAAAATATTGGTCTGGGATTTGCTTCAAGATGACTCCAGTACAGACTGCTGCACTCCACTCCAGATGTGGATCTGCTGCACACACTCAAAATCTAATAATGTGATTAACTGAACATGTCACATTGCTGTATATCATGTTTCATCATGTCTTACCAAATTACGTACAGCACTTTGACAGATTCTTCATTCTATTCATCTTATATGTACATTGCATTAGGTTACAGATGTTTTGCAGAATTTTAATGTAAAAGATTGGTGCCATTACTTATCAGTATAGTGATATAGGAAAATAAAACACCAAGCAAATAACACACAGTGACGATGCACACAATGCACGCACTGGTCAAATGTTGTGACGGTAATGCTGCATGATAACATGTTTCCGAGCATAACTAATATACTCCATCTCTACACAAATGTTCATGCTACAGTAGTGACAATCTATTCAGTCTGTTGGAAGTCTTCTTGTGTGTGTAACACACACTTGGTTAGCTGGATTTGGCATGCTTGGAGATCTACTTACTACTGTTAAGGTTTGTATGAGCAAGGTGTCATACCCCCAACTTCTTCAGTTTAGTGTTTGGAAAGATTTTATCTGGGAAGTGTTCAGAACTCAAGGGAAAACTGTGGACGATGGAAACTAAATCATTGAGGGGACCCAGAGCTAGACAGGGGCCCTGAACATCAAACACATTTACTGTTCCAGAGTCCCAACTGAACTGTTGTCAGGGGATGCAGAATTTCTAGAAATGACCCTTTGCTTGACCGAATGTAGTGGTGGAATTGATCAGTTAACATATTCCCAACTGCAGTGTCTACCCATTGGGCTAACGAGGTGTTATTAGCACAGTTTGTCTTGTAGAAAATTCTGTAAACTAACCTCAGGTGTCTGGGGTGGTAGAGTTGTGAAGAAACAAAAAACAATGGATTGCAACTCAAACTCAGACTTACAGCCAGAACCAATCAATCCTGAATTAGAAAGTGCAGAGTTCAGAGACTAAAAATCAACAGAGGTAAACAGCAGGTGGATGTCCAAGTGTGTTGCAGGTTGTTAAATACTTCATTTTCATTGACCAGTGAAAGCATTCTGATGTATTTTATTCCTACTTACACCTAATCATATAGTACACAGTAAAGCCGTGTGGTTAGTTTACAGGACAGGACCACTTAATTACTATAAACACACACTCGGGAAACCAGTAACAAACATGGAATATGTTTCTAATACTAAATGACTGGCTAGAAACTACAAGGTAGTCTTTACAGAATTGATGTGACACATGATGATCCTGACAAGAATGAATAGCTCTGCTTCGTATTATACCAGCCACTTTGTGAGAGGCGTGTTACATATGAGAATATGTAACTTTAGTGATGCTAGACCATTTACAGTAGAACATAAGCCCTTGTCAGACATGCACCTTATTATGTAAATGTGTAGGCAATTTAACAGGCAATGTTACTAAACCTGACCTAGTAACATTTCTGTAATACTTTGAACGTGGCACAAGTCTAAATTGAATGCCATCGGATTAACACAATGTAGGTTAAATATGCATAAAGACAGATTAAATGCGTGACTTCTTTGTCTTATTAAGAGCACTGTAATAAATATATCAAAAGAAATATATCACTTAATTATCATCTCTTGTGTAAAAAGTAAAACAAAATCAGTCTTAGAACAATGTGAATGAGCTGATTTTACACGTACCCCGCAGTGTTTTCTTGTAAACAAATAATAGTGTTTCTCACTAAAATACATTGTGTGTATCCTTGCAGTCTAACAAACGTATTGAATGCATTTCCTCTCTCATAAAACATTTGCAAAGAATAAAATATTTTAAATCGTGCATGTTTGTGTTAGCACTCTATTTATTCACTGCCTTTATTGGCGCATTGATATGTGTAAAGAAACGCGTTACCGCCGGCAAATGTCGAACAGCAGAATAGTAAAACCAATGGCAGGATGTGACTTGCCCGCATGCTTTTGTGCATGGATGATACAAACAAAACGGGGACCCACTCGTAAAAACATGACTCCATATGGTGTTATTATTGGTCAAAAACCCCACAGGGTATCTTTAAGTCGACGAGGAGATCAGTCTTTAAAAATGTTTTCCCTCGAGGCGTGGGGCAAAAGGAAAAAAAAACAAAAAACTTGTACAACCACAATATGCAGTAATAGGCAGCAGAATTAAAATGATGAAATTGATCATAAAACTTAACAGGAGATCCATCCATCCATCCATCCATCCATTTTCTTCCGTTAATCGGGGGCCAGGTCCCAGTGGCAGGCTAAGCAGGGTAGTCTAGGCATCCCTCTCTCCAGCAATGCTTCTACCAGTTGGACGTGCCCGGAAAACCTCCAAGGGGAGAATAGGAGATTCACTAGAGAAGTGGGGACAATAATTAAAGCTTCAATTAGAAATCATCACTGATTCATCCTGTGTGTGAAGTAAATACACTTTTCTTCATTGATCATTACTTTCCAACTCATGGATGTTCTCCAGCAATGGCACCACTCCCTCTCTCACAAAAGATGGCAAATATTATGAGAGAAATGTGACTCTTTCTGTATTGGCCCTGTTATGTCTGAATAAAGCAGGATCATTTGCATTACAGACACCTATTTCTGAATGACGAAAAGCCATCGCTTTAACAGATAGACGAAGCCAGCAATGTTTGAATTCCATGTCTGAAAACGGATATACACATGTATTTTAAAGAGATAATACATGGCATGACAGATGCACTGTGCCTTATCTCTGACATATCCATATATAACTAAAATGTGTCAAGTACTGTACTATGAATAGCAGGCATCGACATGTCTCAATCACTGACTCAGGCTTGTGACACTTTGGATCATCGTGTATTTATAAGATACATTAAAATTCTGTCTCCTTCAGTCACTTAATATGATTTTTTCAAATGTTTGACTTTAAGCGCAAGAACAAAAATGTGACTATATATAATTTACACAAATACAAATAAATATAATGGGTAATAACACAGGGCTCCTCAATAAAACCAATACAATATTACCTGAAGGTTAAAAGGGATTAGTTTAAGTTGTTTAAACCTTGGCTGTGGGCAATAAATAAAAAACCCCAAAAATATATAGAGTAATTTGCCAAACTACATGTAATATGGTATAATCTTTCTCATTGTGTGTATTCATTAGTTACACACAGCAGCTGATGTGCACCCTCACTCTGTCTGCAAGGTGCTGTAGGCTGATGAATAATTGAAACTATGGATGTACAGCCACAAAGTGTAGCACTGGGCCGGCTGTGATAGAGCCTGGCTGAACAAACCGAGAACAGCAGGAGTGTTTTAGCAGGCTGGCTGCCGCTCTGTGATGCCACCTCTAGTCTGGCAGGGACAGATCGCTGTGTAACGAGCCTCATTAGAACACAACTCCATCGCCTCATCAAAGGCTTCCCTTTTAATACCAGGAGTGGGATCACAATCCTTGGGATATTTCAGCACCTATTCCATCCCCAAACCTTCACATCTCCCTCTCTGAGAGCAGGAGGAAGCAGAGTCAAAGTTTTGGGTCATTTTTAGATCTCTGCTGCTGAGTAGCGGAGGCGGTGCTGATTAATACAGAATTATGATAATGATCTGGAGGATGGGGAAAGGGCAGATGAGGCTTCTTATTATCTCCCCCGCTCAGGTGGTGATGGATCTGGGCTCTGCTGCTCTCTGACATTGGAAGGGACAGAGACAGACTTTTTCATTTTGTCAAGTCAGCAGGCCCCAAATCAGGAGGATGTTTTTTTTTGTTTTTTGTTTTTTTCCGGGCCGACGTCGCCGTCCATTTTTTGGTCAGGGCATTCATGCTGGGTTGTAAATATCTCAGGGAGGAGAGAGTGACCTCGTTTCCACCTGATCTCCCCCAAACACACACACAAACACACACACATATGCACCCCCTCCTCTGTTCTGCATTACTTTAATTGGAGCTCAGGGTATGCCAGACACCCTCCTTCTCTCTCTCTCTGTGTCTCTATCAGTCGCCCTCCCTGCTTCCATGTCAAAGTCACATTTCTGTCTCTCTGTCGCGTCTCTTTCTCTCTCCGTCTGTCTGTTTTCAGTTGAATTGATTTCCACTTAACTTTGCTGTTTTATATAGTGATTTGTTTTATATTTTAGTTGTTAGTCTGTAGTGGACATCATCATCTTATAGACTGCATGCAAGGCCACTGGGGAAAAAAGTGAACTGAAAACTCTGTCAAAAAATGGCACTGGACTCTCTTTTCACAAAGGTTGAAGACGACGCTTCCCAGTTGAAAGTCAACCAGATGGATTTACTTCCTCCAAACTATCAGTACATTGTCAGTGACTACACTTGTCCTTGTTCATTGATTAATGAAGTCAAGCAAACAGCTATCTCCAGCAGTCAGGCATACACACCACACTCAATACAGATTGTTTTACCACAGCAGTTCCACACGCCAACTCCTCTCAATATATATATATATATATACACACACACAATAGGAAATATTATAGGTAATACTATATATGGAAACTGATAAAAACTATTTATTAATTTTATTTTAATACACACTACGTATTTCCAGATGGAAAGCTGAAGAAAAGGGTCAAAAGGCTCCTCTCACACAGTACTAAATCAAGAGCTATTTGTTGAACATTTGTTTCTCGAGTCCACTGCATGCAACATCTCATGCATGGTTCAACACTGGAGAGTCAGTCAGTAGAAATCATTCAGACCAATTGTTGAGATTGTGGGCTTGTCAAACTACTTAAACCAGTCAGAATCATCAAATGTGATATATTGCACTAGGTTTACCAATGCCCTTAAAAAATAGTGCAATGGGGAAATCATTTTGCAAATAGCTAATAAAACTGGCTAAATATTTCTGATTTTTATTATTGCTTGGCATGTTAGTGGACATTTTTCTCTGTACACATTAAAGGTCTTTACAAACTGGAGGTGTTTTTTCATGCGATTAATTGGCACGTCAATATATTTTTTAGAACTGTTGTTTTTGTCGTGAGTAATTTCACACAGAAAGTGAATATTATGAAGCATATACTGTATATATATGAAGCAACATAATTTTTTTAGAAACAAGGGTCAATTTTTCTGAGCTTTTGCACGGCGAATAAAGGCATCAATCAAGCATGTTGTGCGGAACAGACGTCACATCACAACTCCAGACCTGTTGTGTTTCTCATCAGCCTGTATTATATGGCAAAGGACACAAAATTATAAAGACAATGAACTCAAGGACAACGTGTAGAGCAGCACTGCCAGATGGTGCAGGATAGTGAGTAGCTTATGTAGTTTACTTTTGGATGTAGTAGAGTAAATATTCGCAGGCAAGTATTTCGCATTTTCGTGTTGTTTATTCGTTATGTCCTCGGTGTGTAAAGGCCTTAAGGCTCTAAGTATGGTTGGGTGCAGTTTTTCATTTCTTGTACTGAAACTTGTAAAGCCCCTTGAAATGGTGGTTATTCTTTAACCAAGACTGTACAAGCCAGTCAACGCAAGAGAGTTTTAACCAGAAACCACTTGGTCTGACACAAAACCACAATCGTTTCTAACTGACAAGACTGGAGGTCTTTACACTTTGCATTTAACATAGTCACATTTCAATAAGTGATCAGGTAGGACTTAAATGTTAACACTAATCTGTAAGGGAATTTAACACTTGGCCAACCTGCCTTGTTGTATTGCAATGTTCAGTATGCAAGGAAAGACTCCAATTTCTGTTTGTGTTAAGTTATGGGAAAATATGCAAACTGGCTACTCTGTCACAGTTTTTTTAAATGACAGAAAACCTAGGGTGTGTAATCCACCAATCCACCAAGTTTATATCAAAGTTACTTTTTATTCTTTGTCTTGACTTCAGATTATTACCATATAACATGAAAATTAACTCTAAAAAGTTATAACTAAATCTACCAAAGCTTCTCCAAAACAAAAATGATCAAGGTTCTCCTTCTTTCCCCTGTCCAACTCTTTCTGCAGTATGCCTCTCTCTTTCTTTCCAGATCAAAGTAGTTGCTGTAGTCATTCCAGTGCTGTTTAATGAACATATTTCCAGTCCACCCACCTGCTTATTCAGAGCTGCCCACATCAAAGAACCTAGGAGGAACCTTGACTGTTGCTGTGATGAAGACTAGGTCTACCACTCTGTTAGTCCAGCTCAGCCTTTGGGCTTTAGAACTCTGACTTTATCAACAGACGTCCCATGGAAAAAATAATGGATTAATCACAGAGAGCAAATCAAGCATGCTAAAAGGGAAAGTGACTGACTCAAAGCTAAAACTATAACATTGATATTGCCTTTCCAAGATGAAAAGCACTTAAAAAAGAGAAGGGATTGAAGAAGCTGCAGGTGTGGCTCTTATCCAGCCCAAGATGGTCAGCTCAATCACTAAAAACATAAAAGATTTGCTGGTCACAAGTCTGCCTATGCTGACTTTAGTTTACTTCTAATTAATACTGATCTGATTTGTTCTATCCCAATAATGCATATTTAACACGTAGCATGTGGCTCTAGGTGCTGGCTTATGAGTTTGCTGTGGATATGAAGGCTGTCAGAATTGTCATCAGCAGAGCTCATGATTTTAAGTGAGGAGGTGGTGGGAAACTCACAAGTTCCTGGGGAATCTGTCATGCTTAGCGCTGATATCAGAAATAGCAATAGTATATCGTCTGACTAAAGCACCAGAGGGCCAGATGGCATTTTTCATGAATCACCTGTCCAACATGTTCCCGACCAGATGGTCCTGTGGCACAGAAAAATCCACAACAGAAATGGTCAAACAGATCTAGTACAATTCTTATGAATTACTGAATGTTACGCGACGGTTTAAACATTTTTAGACATGTTTACCCAAAGTATGTAACGTGGGCACACTGTCTATTATGTCTGTTTTTTGTCTGTCTTTCAGAGGAAATGCAAAGGAGGATCAGAGAAAGGATTCATCTGCTCATATTGGCTAAAATGGAAATACAATAGATGTTTTAGGCCTTCTGTCCCTGACATTGTACTGGGTTTTTTTTTTTACTGCTAACTGATCATCACTGATACATCAAAATGAGTTAATTTCCATGTAATATAAGCTTGTGAGTTAGCTAATATTATCTGTTCAGTAAGCTACTATGTCCTGATGTAAACACATCTGGTTTGCACACTGTCAGAACATATGTCCTGTTCCATGTTTCCATTCACTTCAGTTGTGTTGCTAAATTAGCTTCATGGGTTGTTAGCTAGCTAATGAAGCCAAAAAAACCAACTGTTTGTTCAGGTTAACTGAGTTTTGTTGCTGAAAACAGCTGCCTGCTGCTGCTGGAAAGCGGCGATGAGAGCGGTGAGACTGAACCAAAACAGTTAGCTAAAGTGCTATAAAGCTCAGGAGAGCTGAGGGGAACTGCAGCGTTGGGTGACAATTCTCTGTGGGTTCATTACAAGCGACCCCTTTCATTTTACACATAATTTGACACATAAATATTAATTAGTGCAACTTTGAGGTAAGAGTAAGTATCTTGGATTAACTTTTTCTGCTCATAAAATTATATTAACGCCCCTATTCCTGCACCCACTTTTCCTTACCTGCAGAAACAAGGAGCCAAGGACAGCCTTGTCTGAAACTCCATTAGCTGTCATCCTCTGGTCTACTGGCAATTGCTTATCCCTACGAGCAATGCTTCAAGTGCCTCAGCACCAAGTGCATGTGCAGTGGATAAGCCAGCATGCTCTCTATGCAGGGAGGTGCCGGCAGTGTTACAGATATTTTGGTTACTACCTGGAGCTGTAGTTGGAACATAATGATCGCGATGACCTTGTGTGCCAGAAAGGACGTTTTCAGGACCAGCCCTCCCACCCCTGACGAAAGAGGATGACTCCATGCCACCCACTGGATGACACTGACAGTGATGCCATCTTGTCCATCTTGACTTATGCAAAGTTATATTATTCTCTTACTCCAGCTTCTCCTCTAGTAAGAGATTTGTTTTCTACTTACAGCAACTACACCTACAACAACCTACAGCACCTGCAACTTGTTTTGCTGCCACCCTCCATGCCTCAGCTGTTCATAGAGTGGGCCAAAAGACAGATGAGAGACCTACCTTTTGTTATCCCCATCATGACATATGGGAGTGGTTGGGACTGCTGAAACTGTTTGCGTGGTCCCCCAATAGATATGTGGAGGATTGATTTTGGTTTATAGTTTTAGTCTATTTTAATGTTTAGTTTATTTATTTAAATCACAATGCTTTGGATTTGCTATGGATTTGCTTGGTTTCTAGGAGTACGGAGGTTCTTATGACTTATGACGTTCTAGACTTTAAAGGTATTACACCTAAAAAACATCAAAATCTGGCTTTAAAATGTGTAAATTAGGTGTAGGTTTGACTGTTTTTAGGCACAAAATAATTAAATGAAAATAGAATAAACACATTTAGTATTTCGCCATCAGATCAATGACATGAAGGCTTTGAAACAGCATTTGGTC
The DNA here is from genome assembly GCA_002120245.1 of Maccullochella peelii. Lineage (NCBI taxonomy): Eukaryota > Metazoa > Chordata > Actinopteri > Centrarchiformes > Percichthyidae > Maccullochella > Maccullochella peelii. The sequence continues at coordinate 49,156 of LKNJ01001423.1, forward strand.
ATGTAGAAAGATAAAATACACAGAAAATATAATTAAGTGAAAAAACAAATGTGGACATTTTTGGGGGCTAGAGTGTCTTAGAGTGGGGTCGGGGGAAAATTTCTGAAATCCTACAGCCCTGAATAGGTATACATCTTTGTCTAGCATTACTATATAGATTAACAATAAACACTGCCAGCACCAGAAACATGCACAGTAGGAGAAAACACAAAGCAGGCCGAGACCTTGCTACAATGGTTGTTACATTTCTGAAAAGCTGCGAGAAAATCTCTGCAAGCAGGTAGTGCAACAGCCCAATGAAGAAGTACAAATCCATATTGAGCCCCTTTGCTCAAGGAAGTCTGAAATGTTCAATGCTCACTAAAGCTTTTGCTACTATCATGGATCATGTCATGGCCCTGTGCACTGTCAGAGTGTGGTAGATGTGGCTTGGTCTCACAGAATTTCATCACAACACAGGAAGAGTTCCTCGATGTTCAGCTGAATGGCTGTAGTGAATGGCTGGTTGTATTTGTCTGCTGTAGGCAAACAATTCATCCCCTCGAGGGACACTGAGGGTTGTGAGAAGGAGGTGAAGGTGACCAGCGTCAGGGCAGAGCTCTCATTTCCCGAGAGCTATCAGGTGAGTTTAATCTCCCTCGCCACTTCATGGGAATGCAGCAAGGCAGTTATGCTGCTTTAAACCTGCTAAGCTCTAGTTCTTGCACTCTTATCAATTAATGATTTCCTGCTAAACGTTTATTGTTGTAGAGAAAGTAGCACTGCACAGAAATTATATATTTCCTTTGTTTTGTGTGAGAAGATAAGGCAATAATGCTGATATTAAAGATTTTCATTTTGTCGCCCTTCTTCTTGTCTAACCATTGAAGATGATTCAGCGAGCATTCAGTGACAGGCCTCTTTTAATTTGTGTAGGAGCTTCTTAATGTTTGGATTATTCCTCTCACCTCGCATCTCGGAGGAACAGCATAATCAAGCAAGTCACTGCACACAGTACATGCAAAACTGCACCTTGTACCTGTGCAAATATGTAATCACATAAAACTTGAAACCTGACACTTGCGTGACACAAATCAGTAGCACAAGGTAACTCAGATTTTATGTCCTGATTTAAAAAATCTCTTAATGACAGCAATAATGTTTCCTAGTCAAAAAGAAAAGCCTGGCTATCCTGGGGTTCTTAATGAATGTGTAGAGCCAGACACTAATACTACTAGGATTATGGGTTCAATTCTCTTTACAGCATGATGGGAAGAGCCGGGCAGTAACTGCCAGAGTTATGGAATGGTTCTCTAATTTTCTGGTTAATAAAAAGATGGGTATACTATGAGTTATAGCTGGTGATCAAAATGTTTTGTTCATTTTCTCTTTAAAGCCAACGACTTTGCTACAGTTGCTAATGGTAGCTGCATACCAACAATAGTGAGGTTATGCCACATTGCAGAAAAAACAGGTACTCTGCCATCTTTGTTGTTGTTTTAAGACAACATCATGAGAATATATCAGATTTTAGAGGCTAATTGTAATATTTTATGTTGGTTCTCATATCCACAGACACGTACACAATGCTTAATCTCTGGTCACATTACTTAATGTTGTAATCCGTAAAGATCCCCTCCAGACATGTTTTAATATGTATATAAATTGCTCTACATTGAATAATAATTTGTATCAGATATTTTCTTTTCACAAAAAAATGTCTTGTTAAAATCTTTAAAAGACATCCACTTGTTCTCCTTAATTAAAAATCCAGAATCTATGAATAAAAGTCGAACTGCTGGACAACAGTGTATGTGCCCTGGAGGCTTCAAGTTTCTACATCACACTTTTGCAATTTGAATATTGGACCAGGATTGGCTTCCAAACTATTTGTGATGTCACAAATTATGCTCGTAGGCCCGCGCCTTAAAATCAGATTTTCAGTGAGCACATAGAAACTTTCCACTTTCAGCAGATGAATGTGAAAACATCCTTCTAGTGTCAAACTCTGCACAGCCATCATTCTGTAGAGTGAAGCTCAAACATTCAACTGTAGCAACAAGAAGAAAAACGTATTTTTGAGTGGAGGGGAACTTTAAAAGCATACTACACTGATTTAGTATTGTCAGACTCATGATTGACACTTAAAGTGAAAGTATAAAAAACCAATGCACCCGTGTTTCACCAGTTGAATGCTTTTAATGTGAAGTAGCAGCAGTAGGAAACGAACCATTTGCATTGGCAGTAATTTAATACAATTCAAATGACCTAACGAGGCAGGTGAATTCCTTCTTTGACAAGGCAGTAGCCAACTGAAGCACAGACTTGGAGTATGAGAAACTATAATCTTAGGGTAGAAGAATCAGGGACTCATGTATTCCCACTGCAATCAGAATGTCTAATTTGCTCCTTGGACGATGTAGCCAGCTGTGCATGTATAACAATGCAGTAATGAAAGGACATCTGATGTCAGTCGAACAACAGCGGAATGAACAATATCCATTGTGGTTCAATTTGTGAAAAAGAAAGGTTGTCCTGGATTTAACCTCATAGCTGTGAAAGGTGTACATGTGCAGTCAGTTCCCTCCATACAGGTTGAAGTTCATCTGGTCATTTCAGTTACCTGATGAATTTTATTTTCACTTTCACTTTTAATCATACAGATGAGTGTTTGAACCAAGGTATCTGTGAGCCCATTCTCTCATTAACATCTGTATTCCCTAATGCCTGGACTTGCAGAACAACTTGTTGGGAACTTCAAACTATTGTCGCCCTTAGAGAGATGGCATCCGATAGTACTGCAATCCTCTGGGCTGGATATTAGCAGCTGTGCTGATAACATCCACTGACACAGTCTGCACTCTCCCCGCACTTATCTGACGTGCCTTAAAGTAGTTTCCAAGTACTTTTCAATGATCGTGCAAATTGGAGTTGTGAGGTGTCCATGTGTGAGTCAGCAGTGCTGCACGCACTTTAGCCCAAGCCAGTCCTACTGAGTTGGCTGCCATACAATCCCTCCTAATATAATAGAAACCAATTAACTGAGTGGGTGGCTTTACCCAAATCTTGATTTAAAATGGAGCTTTATTAAAAAGAGTTACAATGTGGCAGCATGCTTAACCTGACTGGTGGCAGAGATATGATAAGGAATGTAATCCCTGAGGCGAGAGCTGATTAGCTTATCCAGTCAGAGTCATAGCTAGTGCAGAATGAAAATGGCTGCCGTCTTGGGAAAAAAAAAATCAGTCATTTAATGTCTTGACAAATAAATATTTTTTGTTTTCGGGGACAGAGAGAAAGACAGGCACAGTGTGAGACAGACAGCTCAGCTGAATGATAATTCATTTTTGACCATACTGACTTTTACCTGGTACACAGCAGATTCCTGCCCGGAAATATACAACTGGCTTCCTTGATTTAAACTCATCTCATTTTCTGTTTAGGTTTATGAACAGTGCAGCTCAACCAGGACTTGACCAGCAGCAGTAGAGCTCAACTGGGATCCACAGGGACTCTCTTCACTGAGTTTAAACCATATGCTCACTGACTGGATGAGATGTTAATGACATTGGTTGAAGGATCTGTCTATCTATCTATCTATCTATCTATCTATCTATCTATCTATCTATCTATCTATCTATCTATCTATCTATCTATCTGTCTATCTGTCTGTCTGTCTGTCTGTCTATCTATCTTTGCATGATAGTCCAGTGATGTTTAATGTATTATAATAAATAATGCATTATGTTTGTTGCTATGAAACGTGCCCTCGCTCCTCACACAGTGTGGGCTTGTATTTTATCCTTGCCAGAACCCCTCAATGTCAATCAAACAGTGAATGTAAAATGTAATGTAAATGGTGCTGTGGTAGCAACCTCCAGCTGGCTTGTTTGACTTGGCTGGCCAGCGCTGTGTATTGTAGGTACAGCCATCTTTTACTCCTGCAGGCTTCCTGTTTGCCTGCTCCTTGTCAGTGTTTATCTATGGATTACACCTTGTCAGCCTGTCTGCGTGTCGCACTCCAATTGCTGCCTCGTCTTCTTGCTGAACAAGCATCTCTCTTGGACGGGCACTGTGGTGCAAATGAGGAAACGGCATCTTTTTACACAAAACAGGATTTATGGGAAAGGTGTTCAGGATTTAGTCCTTGTTTTTTTTTTCTAAAAATATAATTGTGTTCCCACAAATTGCCAGCATTACCTTAAACCTCTTCTTTCAAGAATGTGCGCAATGGAAAAATATGTGTTGCTCCTTCTGCAGTATATAGATTTCTTGGGAGGTTAGGGAAGCGGGGTTGGCTCCTCACTTGGTGTGGCTGTGCTCTAACCTACCAGCTCAGTATTTCTGACTCTGTACCTCATGTTTGCCTTGTTATTAACCCTAATCATGAGCTTTCTATAACCATAACTGAGTGCGTTAGTTGCCTAACCCTAACCACACATCAGCCATAGTTTAATTGCCATAACCACAATCTTCCATAATCATAACCTTAACCATACCATAGTTGCCATACGCAGATATTTTAAAACAATCCAGGATTTTGTGGAATTGTCCAATATTGTTTTTCTTGTCTGCTGACGGGATTGAAGCAACAGTAAAGGCCACAAGTCCTGGAACTGTGTCCAACAACATGTTGAAGGGCCCTCAAATAGAAAACTCACCCATACCTCTTCATTTATTATTAGTTGCCCTGGATATGAACTTGGTATATTGAACAGATTGCAACTACACAACCAATGTGCCCCTGTCACATCCTCAGAGCTGTGTTGCTTAATCAAACCACAGAAATAAATCTTCTTTGGGTCCCAGCCAATAAGGAAGGGTTGATGACCGTTGTAGTCTGAAATGAATTGCTCTAACAAGACTAAGAGTCTACAGCCATGCTAGCTGCTGTGTAAAGCTGTATGTATGTTATGGGATGACAAAAGTTTTTACAAACCGACAGACCAATATTTCCATCCCTAAAGTCATGCTTGGCTGAAAATAGAAATTTTTTTAGGCAAAACTCAACCAGCTGGTTACCATGACATTCTTTCATTTCTGATAGTTAAGATAAAAATAATAATTTCCATTTAATACAAAACCATCAAAATGAAACTAAAAAGTAACCTCCCTGATGAAAGCCAGATTGCCAGAAACATTTGGGGAGTAATAGTATATTGCAGGGTTGCCAACTTTGGGTACCTGGCTGGACTGAGATTTTGATGCCATGGCTCATGGGCTTAATCACGCATACGTGCACATGCACTTTATCACGTGCACACATATGGACACAATTCACCATCAGGGTTTGAAAAAGTATGCACCTTACACATATGGTGGGAGTGGGACCTTATATTCTAAGATTTAAGGATACAGCCTGACTACGACACCCCAGGACAGGGAAATACTCATAATTTCACAATATTAGACATTAACCCAATAAAGGGCACACAGGTTCATTCACTAATGAAAGTCAAAGACGTGTTATTTCCAATATCAAAACTATACCGTTTTATTGAATGTTCACAAGTAGCAAGAACCAGAAATAAACAAAAAGAAACAAAATGACCACACATACTCACTTAGCCAAATATATACATAAAGACACACTCTTTCACTCACTCACTGGCTTGCTTGAATGCCTTCTGGGCCCGGCACAGGGTTTTCTGTCAGAGAGTAATTTAGGAGCCCATATCATAGGATGGGGGTTACGGTACGTAACCAAGGGTACATACATTCGCCAGTTCATCTCTGTTGCTGTTGCAGTGTTTTGGCGTGAGAATTGTTTGGGCAATGTGAGAACGTGAGACTGAACGTGAAAGCGTGTGTCACATGCCAGAAGCGTGAGAGTTGGCAACACTGATATTGAAGAAGAGTTGAGTGATTTACCAGTAATTTTTATTTTGCAAGCATATGAGGTAACAGGCAATATTATTTCAGTCTTTGATTTTCCTGTGGCTCCTCCAACATGGTGGCGTGTATCTTCTAACTGTTGGTTAAGTACTTTCCGGTCACACCGTGACAAGCCTCTATCAGACTCTGATTTTAGTTATCTTAATAACAACAAATCATGTCACCTCTGAATGAATAAGATCATGACTTTGTCATTTCAAAGCTGTAATTCTATTTATTCATTCCATTTGGTTCTGGTCAGGTACCTGGATAGCTGGATAGATGGATCAGTGGCTGGTATAGGGTCAGTGGCAGACACAGGATTAATGACTGTCTGATATGAATCAGTCTCCTTTCTTAGTTATATATTTCTTCTTTCTACTTTCTGATAGGAATCTACTAATATTGTCTTTTGGTGGCGATAAAACAGAAAAAACACAATTCTCCCAAATGAAAAAGAAACACTTATTCAAAATCGAAATGTGAGCTATCAGTCAAATAATAGCTCACATTTTCAGACTGACTTGATGAAACATCTACTTGACAGAGACTGTATGTTGCCAACATGCACCTCGATGCACAGGGGGCTAATTGCAGGGAACCGTGGTGGAACGTTGTGTGACACCACCTGCTGCGATGTAAGTATACAGAAGTATCAGATACCAGACTTCTGAAAATACTAGCTGGGAGAGAACCAGGTCACTGCTTTATTTTGCAACCTGCAAAATTATCCTCCAAGACAGCCCTCCATGATTAGACTTGCCATGATAGTTCTTTGATCTGGAGGTGTAAGAAAACATTCAAGATGTCATTCTGGACATTAATTACTTGATCTTTATTACAAGAAACAAATGAGTGCAACAATAAAAGAAGAATATGCTTCACTCTGATAATCAACATTAAAGAAATATAATAATAATGGGATGAGGCTTATGGTCATAGGCATACGGTAGAAACATTTAATTGGATGTGATACATATTTCTATATTCCTGGTATGTTCACAAGCTGGGAAATAGAAGGAGAAATAAATGTTAAATTAATGTTAACCCTCAAGCAAAACACTAGTTGTAACAAAGTAAATTAGTGGTGGTGTGGTAGTCCAGGGGTTAGAGAAGCAGCGCTATAAATGCTTCAGTTCCCTGATGGAGCTGCGCATAGGCCAAAAGAATGCATAACGTTAAATAATATTTCAGTTGGTAGACAAATACCAAAAAGAATCATTTCACTGTTGTCTTAAGCTTATTTTAAAATTATCTGCATCTTTAGTTGTTAAAGGGATTTGACATTAAAAATAATAGTAATTCAATTCAAACATTTTTAGTTCAATAACATGTTACAACAACCTATATAAATAGGTAAATATTTTAAATTATTACAGTGTGCTATTCCAAGTGTTAAAGTGTACGCTAACTGAATCTTGTCTACACTGGAGGCGTTTCAGTTGTGTTTTGTAGTTGTCCGTCTCATGTGTGTCTGAGCAGATAGTTCCATTTTAATCAATACAGCTGTGGACACAGGTACACATTTTAGGCTTCAAGTCTATTTTCTACTGTTTTATGCATGTAACCTCTGTGACTGTGTGTTGGGCTCGGAGTGCTGCCAAAACACGGGTGACCTACACACAGTACTGTGCCTAAAATAGACACTGATGGAGGACTGACAGTGCTGCTCCTGTACTACTGATGTGCTGCTTTCACCATGCAGCCTGTGTAGATATCGGGATTGAGTGGAGTGTTCGAGCATCAGGACCCAGGTCCGGGCCCAATTGAAGGTCCCTCGATCAAAAACCCCCTAGAATCTTTAATGGACGGATTATGAGACAATGGGCCCCTGGGCATATACGCATTGGTGGTGAGGCGACCACGCAGATATACAGTTTTATGATTTCTTTCAGCAGATTCGGAGAGCGTCCACACTACTCCAGCATTTTACAACTCCTAAAACAGAGACCTTCTAAAACACTGCTGACCCCATTTTAGTTTGAAAACTCTGGGGTTGCGTTTTAGTGAGGACGGGCGAAAATGGAGATGTTCTAAAAGGATGATGTAGACACCCATGTTCACATCCTGATTGGGTCTTATCAGCCACAACGTGTCCTTCCATGATTCGTCACGTGACCCTTTCCCAGAAGAAAACAAACAACATCAGCCTTGACTACCAGCGGTTAATTCAACATTAATAACAAATTACAAAACTTACTTTCAGTAACAGTTCCACCTGGTCGTCGGTCCAAGCACAGAAATCTTTGGTCTTACTTTTCTCCGTTGCCGTTCTTTGTTCGTAGTATTTTCTGCAACTAACTAAGCAACCAACTGCAGAGTAGAATATCTGCTTCCTGTTTACACCGGCACGTGCATGCTCAGTGCATGTGAATGGTTGTGTGACATGCATTTTCAGGCATGTAGTATGGACAGAGATTATTTCTGAATTGGTGATGAAACGCTCATGTGTACAGAGATCGTTTAAATGAAAACGTATGAATCCGCTGGCCCCTGTGCCTGTGCCTGGTAGGTCCTTTGGGCAATCCATTGATTGGTTTTTTGAAGTCAGACCAGGACTGACGAATGCTTTTTTGTTGCAGGAGAATTTGTTTCAAGACACCAAATTTGCTGGTCCTTTTTCTTGTACTGACTGATGCTCAGCTGTTGATATACAGCCAGCAAAGGCTTAGTAGTGAAATACATTTTATACATAACTGAATTTTTATTATTGAAATAGCTCTTGAATACTGACATTTTAATAATATTTTATTTTTCATTACAACAAGATTTTTTTTTTTACATAATGCATTAATTTAGACATTGGCTAGTGATGTTAAGAATATATAAATGGAGTCGTATTACAGGACACAAAAAGAAACATTTCATTCTGACCTTCCACAGCTCCAAAACATGTAAGAAGCATGTATCCTTTAAAAAGGGGGTAAATAAAAATCAGAAGGAAGGCTGACTTACATGACAGCAGTCATTCTTTGAGAGCAGGTATCGTATTTGTAAAAATTATCTCATTTTGGAAAGAGCTTTTAAATTTCTAAGCTGCCCACACTCACTGGTTTGCCCTGTCGCTCTCTGTGCGTTGAAGTGGAGTGAAGATGACAGAAAACACATTCTTACCTCTTCACCTGTCTCACTAACGACTCTGAAGTTGCTATCTCACGCTGTCTCTTTCTTTGCTCTGACTCTAGCTGTTCTTTCTGCCTTTAGTTTCCAGGACTGTGTGCCCCTTAATCATTGTAGAAGTGGCACTTTTCGCTCGACGTTTGTAAATTGCTACTCCACTTTGGTTTCATCCCCAAGAAATGTACAAGAAATAGCTATAGTCAATCGTTCAACAGAAATCTGCGGTATTTGTGCAGGATATGAAGGAGCAACTCTATAATAATAATAATAAATGCACATCCCAAACACACTCATCACACAGCCAATTTTCTTGCCTCCTGAAAAAGAAAGAGGCCTATTCTGGGTCTTTGGCCTTTATAATGCTCCCTCTCATTTCTCCACAGTGCTGTTTGTCCTCTCAGCTGCCTCCCTGCCAGCCAGCACTGCCTCTTCCACTCCCCTGCCCCTCCTGCAATTCTGGCCAAGCTAAGCCATAACTGTCCCACATGCCATGTCTGCTGGATGTGTGAACAAAGCTCGGAGGGAGCGAGGCGAAAACGGACCTCTTAAGTGAGTCGGACCCAGTCAGGCAGGACGGCTGGAAATGTCTTCCCCTTTGATTCCCTGGGGAACAGAGACACAAAACAAATGGAGTCTGACTCCCTTATTTTCTCAAGGTCCTGGAAGTGACCTGCCGCTGCTGCAGAACACGGGCTGGAGCGCTGATGTTCGCCGCCTGGCCACCGATCTGTCCAGCGGTTTGTCAGCCCGCCACAATGGAAGGTGCCCCTCAACCCTCCCCTCCTACCTCATCCCCATTCAATTCACAGCCTGCTCAGTGGCACTGCTGGCAACTCAGTCGGCCTGCTCACACGGCGATCACCCGGTGAGTAATTGGTCGATAGAAGTCGACAGGCATCGACTTGTGTGGCTTTGCAGGCGGTGATGACTCATTGTGTGTTCGCCCTCACTCACCATGCTGTGGACATACACGTATGCTCCAAGAAAAATACGAGATCCTAAGGGATAAAAAGGATATTCACAGAGAAGTAAAAATAGCCAATGAATAATTTATGCAACAATAATGGCACACATGCACTCACATTAATCTAATCATTCCGCAGTGGGAATGTGTACATAATAAGAATATTATCTGTCTGCAGTGTGGCTGCCAGCAGGCTCGGCCCATTTGGCTGGCAGCTAACAGAGGCGTTTGGCTACCAGTTATCACACCGCTGCATCTCAGCAACTGGATAGCTAATTCTGGCAGATGAATACAGGATTTCCATCTTAACACATCAGAGCATTAAGTCTGAATTCAGCATTAATGATCCAGATGGCAAAGAGAGACACAGAGGGAGGGAGGGGGAGTTACAGGTAGAGGTTCACACATGTTTTTTTCTATGCACATGCAAACATGCACACGATGCAACACACACATGCTGCTCCTCTGCTCTGCACTGTTTAATACAAACCAGGTTAGAGAGTGAGACACAATATTAGGTGCACTGTCGATACTGAGGATATTGACATCAAAGCACAAAATGGTGTTTCATCAATCCAGTATCCTGATTCACAGGCAGGGGCCTCAGTGTCATAATTGGCACAAAAGTTATTGAACACATGAGATTACAGGGAGAGGAGGTTTTTCAGGCCGCTGTGCTACCTTGCCAACTTTTCTGGAGAAACTTATAGATACAACCCTGTCGCCTAAAAATGACATTTATACTCTAATTACAAATGATTCCTGATGAACATCTCTGTTACTACAAAGTTGTATTGACAGATGCTGTTGTCCAAAAACTATGACTGTGTAAAAAACAAAAAATCACGTACTCTGCAGATCACTTTTACACCTCATGGAAGGCTGCTCTCTGTCAACTCTATCCTTTTTACAAAACTTCACTGCCTTTTCACACCTGGATCTGCCCAGTGTGACCACAGGCTTTTTATTTGCTAGCAGTGAAAGCAGGGACGTTCCCACTTTCACTGCTAGCTGGGTCATTTAAATACGCTGCTTGGCAGGGGACGAGTGTATGATGAGGGCATTTTGCTCTGATTTTTCAGGCCCAAATTATCCCAGCAGGTAAAAGATTTGAATACAAAACCGTATGCTCACAAACCCACCATCTTTAAACCATTTCAGGGAGCCACTCCAATCAATTCTTTCTTTCTGCCTCCAGGAGGCATAAAGAGCAGTGGCAGTCTTGCAGAGACAGGAAGTGAATGTGGACAAGTTTGACTGCAGTGTCAATAACACTCAAAGGAATCTTGGTCCAGCACAAAGAGAGTCTGTCAGGTGAATAAGGCAACTCAGCCTCTATGGATATCTACCCAGTCTCCAAATAATATCCGGAGTCATGATTGAACTTTTAAAATAGTCCCCAGGTTGCTTTGTGTACGCTGCTCTACAGTGACACCATTTCTGTGCAGAAAGAACAAGTTCTTTTGAAAATTCAGCAAAGCGTTTCAAGACACTAGATTTGTGCAACAATGTGCACTTTCTGTTCCTAAAATGTAACCAACCACTTCAAGGACTAGAGTCTAGAGATGGGAGGATGAAATGTCGAATCATTCTATTTTTTTTAACCTTATTTTCTAAAAGATTTTAAAAGCACCAATCCAATTTTCAGTCTTGTTCACCGTTTTGATAGATCACTGTTCGTGGTCACATTTATTAAACATACAACTGGAAATCCAAACATAGCATCAACCTGCTGTCACTTTTAAACTGACAGATCTTTGAATACACACACTAAGACTGGGCGATAGCTACATTTAAGTTAATTCCCTATAAACTAACACAGAGTGATATTCTCAATGATTTCCCTTTCAGAAACCTGTCATCATTTTTTTATTCCTCCAAGGCTGTCAGGCAAACAGGCCTGGCAAGGACGTTGCTGCTGTCACCATCTCACACAGAGTGAATGAAGCTGCCGTGTCAGGGCTCTGCTAATTTGAAACATCTAAAAACCTTTGTGCCTTGTTCAAATCTATCAACGCCTGTGATGTAATTACATTTTAAATAGGCCCGGGTGATAAATTGAATCGCTATACTGTTCTGGCTCTAACCAAACTTGATTAATCCATTTTTAATCAGTTGGTGGCAGGGAGGTGCCTTGATGTTTCATTTAACCAAGGCTGACGGCTAAGACAGTCATGCCTTTGTCAGATGGTTGGAGACAAAGGAAGAGACTGGAGATTCTCAGAATTTGATTGTTTCAAAACCCATTTGACACCTAGCTTTGTCTGTGTGGGGTCACTGAATGCTTTCGTGTATCCTAACGGTTGTGGCATGTTTTTGTTTTCGTGTGTAAGAGGTTGGGTGACCTTAAAGAACGACCACTATAAAGCAGCCTGCTGCCTTCAGTTACTGTGCAGTAGGTGGACAGGATAACAGTCCCGCTAAGGAGAACTGCTTCTAATTATAGATGACAGACACAGACTCCCCCAGTGTCTTCCTCCTCCCAGTGGCCATGCTGGGAAGAGAAACACTTTTAAATAAAGGAACCTTTGCCCTCTCATGTTGCAAACTAAGCAGCTAAATGCAATATGAGACCCAGCAATATAATGTGCGCTGAATATAGAAATAGTTGTTCTGTTATTAAAGCAAGATATGGAAAAAGGCAATAATAAGGTCGTAGTTAGTGGCGTAAAGTACTCAAGATTTTTTCAAGAGTGTTACGGCTGGCTCAAACGCCGAACACAATGATGGATACAATACCAGGAAAGAAGTTACTGCATGCAAGTTTGTTGAAATAACTAAATGAATAACTGAAAAAACACAGCTACCAAGCACCACCAAGGTGCTGCTGCAGCAGGATGGAGGGGGACAGAGCGCTGAACAAAAGGGCCTTTTTATATTGACTCAGCCCACTAATCAGCACGGGTGCCTGCCAATCAGATGATCAACCCAGAAACACCAGTCAACAAGAAACACCAAAATAAAACAGGATGTAACAAAAGTATTTCCATTTCATGCTACTTTATACCTTTACTCTACTACAGTTCAGAGGGAAATATTGTAATTGTTACTCCAATACATTTATTTGACATCTATAGTAACTTTACAGATTAAGATTTTACATACAAACAGTTTGATATACCTTATAAAATATGATGCAACTTTTGCTGAACAGTATCAACTGTGGCAACAAACAGCAATTATGGCAAAAAGAGCCATGTCAAGTCAGAAAACTCACTCAGTAATGTTAGTAGTGTTGCCAGATTGGTTTGTTTCCCAATTGGGCTACTCTATATTTAATTGAGTAGGTAAAAATAGTTTTGGCTTTGTTGTGATCATTTGGGCTACTTATTGTACCATTTTTGCTGTTTCCATTAACAAAAAAAGTTAGGCTTTTTTCTAATAAATCGACCCTTCCTCTCCTCAAGTAGTATGAGTTCAGTAGGCTCAGCTCAACACTTGGTGACTAATAACTGATGACCATGCTTTTTGGACTTTTATCACGATTGGGTGGGTTCCAAGCTCTGATTGGGCTACTTTTTGTCAGTCTAATCTGACAACACAGAATATCAGTTACACAACAATATCTAGCCACCATAAGCTACTGGTCATACTAGACCAAGTAAGGCTGTAGCAGCAAGACCTATAAATTGAGCAAGGAGTGTTTGAAAAGCTGAAAAGTTACATGGTCTTGCTTTAATCTACCCACCAGTATATGAAATCAATCAATTTCCTACATGCATCAACAAACTACAACTGTAAAATGCTACTTAGACACTTTGTGCCAATATGAAGTGATTGTTCACATTAGGATGAAGACTAAGTGATGACAACCTGTAACCCCACAAACTATAGATAGATACTTTATATGTCCCTGTGGGGAAATTGGTTTGCAACAAGGCATTTCATCACAACATCACAAAAGTTACCACTAGACATACTCAAACACATACCCATACACATGCCTAAAAAAGAAAATGACCTGTTTTGAAGAAGAGGGCAGATGAGTCATGTGATCATAAAATCCACCATTTCCGCCAAGAAACATAAACTGTCATCAGTCTGAGAGGGGATTGCATCCTTCTTCTCCTGCACGACAGAGGCACTGAGGGGTGTAAATCTCAGGTCAGGATGACAATGTGTAATGCACCTTGACTAACTGACTGTAGCGTTTTGAATGACAGGAACTGAATATATGTGAAAACAGAGAAACTATAGGAGGGAGGTGGGGTGTATTTAGTGTAGTTTCTGGACTGCTGGGCTTGGTGGATGAGTCAGAGGAAAAGCATTCCTCCCGTCCTGTCACTGTGAAGCCTTTCTTTCCAAATCCTCGTTTTTGACCCAGCGTATTCATCTCCTCTTTCCTCCAACTCTCCTCTGTCATCTTTCTTCCCCTTCCTTCTTTCTTTCCTTTTCACCTTCCCCTTCTTCTTTAAAAACTCAAATTACAACAATTTCCGTCATATCACTATTTTTTCCCAGAATAGTATAATGCAAAAACAGCTGTCATGCACAGCAGCCTCTTCAAAAATCAATTTATGCAGTATACATTTGTATTTTTACAGGTTGCCATGAACAGTGCGTACAATAAAACAGTCACTAATCACTCCTCTACTCTCTCCTCTGGTGGAGGACGGCAGGGATCTGACTTTTTGAATGAAGTGTTAAAGGAGAATTTATCTTTCAGAAATAGAATAAAATTAAAGATAAATAATTATAAAATGTGCACTGAGTGGATAAGTTTCATACCTCTGATTGTAAAAGGAGAAGTGCTTTATTGAACACATTTGAATCACTTAGACAAGACGACAACAGGAACTAAATGAGAAACAGAGTTGAAACATTTTAAACCAAGTGCTTCTGTTCCTTGTGTATTTGTACTGATTGAATGTGATGACTTCCTCCATTAGTCTTGAGAAGCCCACAGGAAAATGGATTCCTTAATCTCTTAAAACAAATTATGTGTCATGATCCGGTAGTATTTGTTTGGTTTCCTGTTTTATTTTTAAGTCTTGTCTATCTTGTTTCCAGTGTGTTCCTGCCCTTGTGTATTCCCTAGTCTTGATTGTCTGTTGATTGGCCTCAGCTGTACCCATATCACACCTGCCCCTGATTCCCTCTCATGTTCCTGTGGTGGACGTATTTCTTGTGTTTCTGTGTTTCCCTGAATCTGGACTTACCTGCTTGTTTGCCTGCCTGCCTGTACCTGCAAGTAAGGCTGTAATGAAGATTTGAACTGTTTGAGCCTCTGTGCCTGTCTGCGTTTGGGTCCTTCTCTTGCTGCTCATGACAACACATCATAACATTATGATCTTGATAATGGAATATCTACACTGCCTGATAGAAATTTGATGTTCGCTCTAGAGCAGCTCGTCCAGTAATCACAGGGTTGGCGGTTCATGGGTAAGACACGGCACGCCCAAGTTGCTCCCGATGGGCAGGCCAGCGCCTTGCATGGCAGTTCTTGTGTGTGTGAATGAGAGGCAAATTGTAAAGCGCTTTGTCAGTTAAAGGTAGAAAAGCGCTACATATAAGTGTAGCCCATTTACCGTTTGTGAGTATCCAGGGAAGTTTGAAGTCCGTTCAGCCCCACGATGCTGCCAATTACAATCAGTTTTGAGCTGGGTGTACCTGGAACAGTCGTCTTCTGCTAGTGACCATAGAGCAGTTCCTCAGGAGCAGCTGGAGGTTCAATACCTTCCTTGTAGTAGTTATTGAAAGATAATAGAACACTTATGATTTATACTTACCCTGCTTAAAATATGAAGAGTCACAATATTGACTTCTTAGGCTTTGGTAGTTTGAAGTGAGGGGCCTTTTTTGTATCTGATGTTACAGCACCACTGATTTTGCTTGGAGAAAATACACAACTGAGGGGGAAGGCAAATTAATGACGATCCAAGAAAGCCTTTTACCAGCGTGAACATGTTGACTTTTTATTTATCTTTAAAAGACTTTTCGGGCCATTTTACTTTCAACTGGGCACATACAATTTTGCATTTTTCAACCTAATTTGAAACATCTCTTTTGCAATTTTTTATAAATGGGATTAAGTCACTTCAAATTTAAATCATTTCTCATGAGAAATTATTTTGTATACATCCTGTAAATTACAGCCTCTTGCAAAAAGTCCAGGAAAGCAGCATTTTGACAAACAAAAGTTCAATGCACAAAGTACAAAACTACAACAGCAACAAAAATGTTCTGTGTGAGAGCTGGAAAAGCATCAGTCCGGTAGTCAGCCAGCAGGGTCAGATGCCAAGCCAACCGAGAGCTTGGGTAAACCCACTTTTGAGTTTGTAGTTTATTTTGCTAACAGAGCTTTAGGGTTTGAGTTTTAGAAATTCCACAAAACAACCCAGAAAAGTATGTTGCCCAGCCTCTGTAGATACACTACTCAATATAACACATTTTCAGCTACAGAAGAGACACTTCTGTTTCAATTGTTTCATTACTTGTTGTTAAGTAGAATGTTTAACCTTAGAGAAATATAGCTTTAATGTTATTAGTCACTCTCATGAACCAATTCAATGTGTATTATTGTAAAGACCCAATCCATAACTCTAGTATGAAAACTCATGTTGAAATGCCACTAGTGCACTTGTGGGTTATTTGAAACTACTACTTGACTTTGGTGACCACTTAAGAGTCCTACTGTAGCTTCTTTTATTTCCTGTATTATAACAACTCCATATTGTAATTTCAGGGTCCCTCTAGGAAACTCTCGAGCACTAATCAACTTTTTCTTCAGCTATATTGCCTGTGATCAGCACATTATGTAAAACTCTTCTATCAAGATATTATCAGTGACCTGTCAACTCATTTCCAGGATCTTGTTAGGAGATATACAACCTGGAAAATAATATGTTATGGTGAGTTTTGAAATTAGAAAAAGAGATGTGAGGAAGGTCCAAAAGAACATCCAAGGACCATCTGCAATGCTGCTGTGATTTCACTTAAGACTGTCAATTCAGGATTGTGGGTTTAAAGGAACAGTTTGACATTTTGGGAAAGACGCTTATTTGCTTTCTTTAGAGTTAGATGAGAAGATCAATACCACTCTCATGTCTGCCCATTCAATATGATGGGTTACAAATCAAAGTGTAAAAACAACAATTTGTGGTTTTGGACTATTTCTTGGCTGTGTGCAGTGACCTCCAGGAGTCTCCGCTGGTTGCCTGGCAAAGGTCACTTAATGGGGATGAAGAGCAGAAGACATTTCTGGTGTCATGAAAAGTCTAAATGTGTTCAAAATTACATATTTGTCGTAGCATCCTTCAACATCTGAATACTGGAGTAGATGACATGATGCTAAAAGACAAACGTACATATAAAGCTACAAAGCAGCGCATCAGTATGTATGATGTGCTGCATAACTACACTGAAAATCATTCTCAAAGTCCCAACTTTGTATTTCCATTTCCCAGATTTCACTATTGACACTCTGTTAAAAAGCATTTATGGTATTTTAGGTCTGTGAACATGAACTCTGTGCAGAAACAGAATATTTCTTCTTTCTACACAAGCAGTTTTATTGGGAACACCAATAACTGGAAGCACAATGTTCTGCTAAACTTTAAGTCTGATTCATTGGTCTGCTTCTGTAACGCAGACTACTTGCCTATCGCTCCTTATACTGGTGTGCAAGAGATCTGAGAGTGTGTCGTCTTTTAAGTTGCTCAGTTTGGAGAGATGGCAAAACACTCCCTTCACTTAATTAGTCCTCTACAACTCCATGCTCTGCTCATGCAGCCCTTCATCTTCAGCTAGACCCTTTGAAGGTTGTACAGTTACACTGGGTGTTCCTGATTGATTCTAGCCTAGATGTCTAGTCGTAGAAGTCACAGCAAAAAGACATTTTAAATAAGACAGGCTTCGTGCACGGTTGATGATCAACGAAGGATGATAATTGACTGAGCAGGAAGAAGTAAGATGGAGGATCGGCGTCAGACTGCTGATGGTCTGGCTTCAGGTTGGCTTTCCCAGAGAGAGGTGCTGACAGGTGACAGCATCAGTGATGGCAAGTGTTTGAATGGGGAAGTGAAGATTTTGAAATCCAGTGATGGCTGAGCAGAGAAGTTAAATGGAACAAGAGAGTGACGGCTCCACTCATTCTCATTTGATTGGCGATGGAAAGCTGTCATGTGCTTGATAAGGTC
Organism: Maccullochella peelii; assembly: GCA_002120245.1. NCBI lineage: Eukaryota > Metazoa > Chordata > Actinopteri > Centrarchiformes > Percichthyidae > Maccullochella > Maccullochella peelii. Next base: position 67,231 of record LKNJ01001423.1, read on the forward strand.
TTTAATGAGTTTTTCAAACTTCATTAGTTCATTAGATCATAAGTTCAGGATGGGATCAAGGGACTGGGTGGCATCTCAGGAACCAATCACATTTTGATAGAGCTCTGGATTGACACTTTAAAAGGCAATTCTCAAAGGGCTTTCATCTGTTTGCTTTTAAAAAATGAAACTTCATCTCAGATTAGGTCAGAAGGACTATGACAGGTGGTTGTTACTATCAGCTGTCCTTCTGCTCGAAAAAATCAGACAAACTTTAGAGAAGATTAAATGTGACAAAATGAAAGTAATTAAATAAATGTTACATAAATAAATAATGGAATACATCCAAATGCAATAAAAACACTGATATATAAAATAACTAACTAAATAAATAATTTAACAATTTACTACTGGGACATGATTAAAAATATATAGAAAACAAATAAAAACAGCTCTTGATGAATGCTACTGCAATAAATTAATGAAAATGAATGTAGTTTTAAAACAATAACTAGATATGGATTTACATAATTTGATATTGATATATGGCATTGTGTATATATAGGATCGGATCGCTTATGTAATTACTTATTATTTTTTTATTATTATTTTAATGTAGGGAAATATATGTATTTTCATTTTACTTTAATTTATTTCAATTCATTGTTTGTTTATTACATTGTTATTTACATACTTTATTGTATTTATATACTGTATATACTTATATACTCACATCTTGTCTTTAATATAATATTGCCCAGTACAGTGCAACTTCTTTTGATTGTGGTTTATTTGTTTTTTGTAGTGACTCAGACTGTATTTTTCTACTTGGACCCAATACAAAAAAAAAACAAGGCAAAAAAAACCATTTTAAACCTACAGTCAAAGTCCAATGGGATATGTTTAGGACAGACTTGGAAGAAATGGTACAGTTACTGCTATATCAGTGGCTATAGGACATTGAATTGTTATATAATAAGCTTTGTATGTAAGTACATGTATGTATATTTACTGTCTTTTTAGGGCTGTCATACCATTGATTTTGTACATGGATTCATACTAGACCCAGCTAATAGGTGGATGGGCCATAGAAATGTTGGTGCCAACTGCTTGGGTTTGCTAATGTTTGTTGCGGGTTTTCTTTCACTATTGCGTCATCTGACCTCAGCCCAGATACCTTTTTTTTCGTAGTGTTCCCACCAGACGAACAGTGTGGTGTACTGTTGGTGCCCCTCTCCCCTTCACTGCATGTGGCGGTGTGATCGGTTGCTATTGTGTGGTTTTGTTGTGTGGCAATGACAGTGTCCGTGTGTGTGTGTGTGTGTGTGTGTGGCAGCTTGGTAGCACTCAGGTCACCCCGTATATGTCTGGCTGCTACGGATTCTGAAGAGTTTACGACTGACCAAGGCGATTTTTTCCTCTAGCGTCCGTGGCAAGTTGGCATTAACATTTTGGTCTTTTTTGTTAAGGCCTGTGTGTGTGCTTTTAGCATGCTGTAATGAATAAATTGCCCTAAACCTGATTTTTTTAAGAATATATAACTAGTGTTCAATAAATTGCCCATCCAGAGTCAAAATCCACATCTCTGTATTATTTTATTTTGTTACCACTAATGGTGGGGAACCCATGTCAACCTTTATTTAGTTTTCCTGGGGATACTAACCCCAGGTGGCATTGTCCAACCTTAAGGCCCACTAACCTTATTACTTTGTCTCAGTTACACTTTATTTCCATTTGAAGTTCAATGAACATGCTTTGGGAAATTGTATTATGGCATAGTTTCACTAGAGAAAATTGGTCATTATAAGTAAAGTTACACACACAATTGAGAGTTGAAGGAGAGAAGTTTTTGGGGGAACTTGTTTCCAATACATTAAAGGATAGGTTCACAATTTCTCAAGTCTGTCTTAAAACAATAGTCAGGTGCCCATATGAACACTTAAACAGGTTGGGCTCTCTCAGATAAAGGCACAACATCAATTTAATTTGATGCCATTATCATGATACGGGCATTTTTTGCCATTTACAATGTCAACATGGCCAGATATGGGTGATCATTATAGCTGAGCTGCTTTTAACTTCACATCTTAACCAATGAGTGTAGAGGATGTTTCTGACTTGTGAAACAGTATATAGATTATGTAAAATAAAAATCAGCTATTAAAAACACAGCATTAATATTCATATTGAACTCTATATTAAAAGCTTCTATACATTTTTAGAATAAAGACAAAACCTTAGAATAATATACACTTAGCCTACAGTAAATGTATTCAACCCCATTGGGATATTACAACATTGAAGCAAAGTAGATTTAATGTGACTTTTCTTGATCAACAGAAAAAAAACCTTTAAAGTCAAAGTGAAAACAGATCTCTACAAAGTGATATAAATGTTTCACAAATATAAAACATTCTTCTTCATGTAACTGCTCAAGCTGTGTCAGGCTGCATGGGGATCATGTGTGAACAGCCTTTTTCAAGTCCAGCCGCCAATTCTTATTTGGACTGAGATCCGAACTGTGACTCAGCTGCTCTGGGACATTAACATTGTTGTTTGTAGAGTTCCTTTGTCTTCATGACACGATACTGACTCACTTCAAAGTTGGGCCTCCCAGATCAAGGCGTAATGTAAATCAATTTAATTTCATTCAGTTGACTCCACACAGGTGATCTGCATTTTACTTATTTAAAGTATGTGACTTCTAAATCCAAATGGCTGCACCAGCAATTATTAAGGTGTGTCCTACTAAAGAGGGTGAATAGTTATGCAAACATGTATTTGTAATTAATTTATCATTTGTATTTTATATTTGCAATTAATTCAGATCACATTGTAGAGATTTGTTTTCACTTTGACATTGAAGGGTCTTTTTTTCTGTTAATCGATGTCAAAAAAGTCATACTATCTACTTTGATTCAGTGCTTTAAAACAAAACATTACGTCCAAAGGGGGGTCAATACTGTTTATACTCTGTTTATTATAGTAATGTTACAGTAGAAACCTCATCATGCATATTTATGTATTTGCTCAATAAGGACTTACATTATTCTATATTATTTTTGTATTCTCAGACGGTATTACTGATATATTTTATAAGATTACTAGTTTGTTAAATATAAGGCTATTTTGGCTTTAATTTACTTACTGATCAATTTAATCATCTATCAGTCTTTATTTATATTTTGGTCTTATAATACACTCGTGTTGCTGTGTAGTACATCAATGCTCATATGAAAAGTCTCGTTATAATCACTGCTGATTGCATGCCGTTTCTGCAGGTGTCAGTATGACTGTAGCCGGTAGGAGGGACTTGATGCTCCAACTTCTCATTTTGTGTCTCTCTGCTCTCCAGCCAGTCGTCCTGGTCCTGCTTGGAGGGAGACGACGACATCAGCAGCACGGCATTCCGGGGAAACACCATGCATCTTAGGCTGAAAGGACGACTGGAGCCTCACACTATTTAGCTTTCTTATTTTTGATTTCCGTTCTTTTTTTGTTTCGTATTTTCTTTCTTTTTTTCTTCTTCTTCTCCTTTTCAGCCAATCTCTGACGCGCAAGGACACTACAGCATCCATCCACGGCAGAAAACGCTCGCATAGAGCATCCTCTGTACAGACGCACCACCATCCTCATTCCTTCCTTCCTCCTCCTCTCCTCCTCTCCTCTCTCCTGTTCTGTTCTAACCCAGAGGACATCGGGACCGCTCCCCCCCACCTTTTGCCCGGAGACATGGATCTATGGTTTCATTCGATCCGGATTTGCTGGTGGAGGGTTTTGTTTCTGATGAGTGTTTTCCAGGACTATCTGAGCTCCATGCTGGACTGCCCGCCGACCTGCAGCTGCTCTCAAACAGAGATCTATTGCAATAAGTCCGACAACGGCAGGTTTTTCCCTTTACTCGCCCTTCAAGATACTGGGAGCAATGGGACCAGCGTTGACATAGCAGAGTTATTCAAAAACATCTCCTCTATGTAAGTAGATGCAGATTATGCCGTGCGTTATTTTTGAATCATTAATTCATTAATCACATCCTCAGTAACGCGTCTGTGCTTTCAGTGTGTCTGTTGCTTTCTTTGCACTGATCTGACTTGTTGGCTGATTATTTCTTATTTAGAGACTTTTTGCGCTCCTATCAGTCTGTTAAGTGGCCTTTTATGATAACACCATCTCTGATGATCGGGTCTTGTATGGAGGGTAAATGCGCTTATTCTGTCTCCTGTGTCCCCTGAGCAGTGAGACGCATCATTTTCAATCTTGTTAGACGTGGCAACAAACTACTTGATCTTGAACCTTGGAATATAGCCGAGTGACTGTTGGATTTTGTGTGTGTGTGTGTGTGTGTGTGTGTGTGTCCCCATAAAGTTGCTCCTCCGCAGCGGCTCCGCAGGCCTACATGAAGGATGTTGCGGAGAACCTCAGATTTACCCGTTCACTTCATCTCCCCTCTCTCATGTACAGGCAACTGCTTCGACAGATTGTGCTAAATGAAACAGAAATAAATGGTGCAGTTAGGTCAACCAGTTACATTTCAGCCTGTCTCCTCTGAGACCGATGCGAGCCGACAAACTTTATTATGCCCAAATGATCAGATGATGCGGGGGTCTAGAAGGGGTGGGGGTGGGTTGAAAACGTCACTTGTGGCTTTTTTTTAACCCCTCAAAAGAGATGGACATGTATGTCTGGGTGTCAGAGGATTCATAAAGGGTTTGCTTGAAACAGAGGCGCTATGATGACGGCAGACTCTCCAACCCCCCCCAGTCGGACGCACACCCACACAGCCCCAGAAGTAGGATTTTCATTCTGCCTCCTCTCTCCCCTCCCTCCCTCTCTCTCTTTCCCTGGCATCGATCCTTCCTGCCAACATCAAAGCTTTCTTTCTTGAAAAGTCAGGGAAAAAAGCGGAGCTCGGGCCTTAAAATAAGACCCCTGGCGTCGATGAGGTTGATTTGCATATAAAGTAAACATCTCCAGTTAACGCGCTGGAATTCCCCGCACGACTTCCTCTGCGTCGTCTTATGCCACAAAGGACTTTTCCTCACATCAGTTTGGGTATCCCATTTACCCTTTATCCGTTTGAGGGAGACAACAACTTATTTTGTGACACGGTTCATCGTTTCCCTGTGCCACTAGAGGGTAGCCTGGTACCCTGTATACACCGGGAATCAAGTGCTCCCTACAACACTGGAGTCATTTACGTGACTGTTTTATCAGAGAGAGTTTTTAGTCAAATCAGGCCCAGAATAAGCGCCTGTGTAAAGCTCAGCAACACTGAAAGCAAAGGATGGTAAAGAGATGAAGGGGTCAGAGGTCACAGCACTCTATTGGTGATTAGCGTGACCCTAGAGTGACCCTCGGATAAAGATTTCCTTTTTGTAAAACCTGCTCCATTCACACTCCAGTCATTTATCTGTCCTCTTATCCATTGAGAGATCAAGTAGAATAACCTACCTCCTGGATTTTCATTTAAAAATGCCAAAATTCAGTTTCTAATAAGCAAGAAGCCACGCATTGATTGGCTCTTTGCCTTTGAGAAACCCTAATGCAATTGGCCCAGGACTAATTGTGCATTTCATGGCCTCTCGCCAGCAGGACGCTTGTTGTTCTTGCTGCTCAGCAGCGGGCAGCAACCTCCACCCAGCAGCACCATCAGCTCAATGACAGTTTTTCAGAAACAATACCTTCCAATGTCACAGGAGCTTACACATCTGAATTTCTACATTGAAAACATAGAGATGATTCATTATTTGTACATTTTGTGTCAAATCGGATAATTAACCATACATGTTCAGTTCTATATATAGTGATTATGTAGTTTAAATGCATAAGTATGGTACTCAATTAATTATTTGGCTTAACGCAATAGCACACAATCACTTCCAGCATGTCTGTAAATATATATTATGCTAATTGAAATATATAATTGAGCAATTCTAATAAATAATAGTAGTTAATTGCTTGATGGTAATTTATTATCTGCCCAGAAAACATGCTCTTAAAAAATAACCAGTATCCATAGTAATACAGAGCAGTCAGTGATTGAGGCCACATACAGTACAAATTGTCCTTGGTCCTCTCTCTTTGTAAGGTGTTAGATGGCATGAATTTTGCTAACAAGAGGTCTATTTCACTCATCAACAAGGGAAACAGGGAGAGATGGGGACAATTTATGGAGATGGGAAACTAGAGCGAGGGCTCCTAGTCCAGATAGTTTCCAGTCCTCTCACATTAGAGATTCATCACAAGAGGCATCGCTGTTTGAAGTGGATAAGATAAGGCCTTGCTGTGATACTTGAAGAAAAAGCGGTTTTGTGAGAGCAGCTGAAACATTTGACAGGTTTGTGTAAGTGCGGCTCAGACTGCAGGTGCACTTCTGTTTGCAGAATCCAATCAGCGTTTCCACCTCTGGTGATGACGTTTGTCCTCATTTTGTTTTCCTTTTTTTTTTTTCTTTTTCTACCTTTTAAAGAACGTGGTTTGCAAGAGGAGGCTAAAGTACCAGACCAGTCGGTACAGTCATCAATTGCTAAATGTCTGCGATATGTATTTAGATAAATATCCAGCCTGTGCCCTCCACAGTACGTCCTTCCATTCAGCTCTTACAGTAGTATATGTATTCACCAACATCCTTGCCTTCACCGCCGCTGCTGAAACTGTGGCAAAGCATTAAACTATTAAATCAATTTGTGGGCGTTAGTAAAAGTCAAAGTGTAAAAGGTACATCCTTGATGGCGCAATAGCAGTGTTAGTCAATCTATAACATTGCTTTTCTATGGTAATACAATGATAAAATGGTAATATAGTGTAATCCCCATAAGAATCCTACAGGGACTTGTAATGGAAAATACAGAGCCCCTAAAGTTCTGAAATATTTTATTTTTTTAATCTTTTGCGCACAAGATTAAAAAATATCTTTTCATGTTTCACTGAAACACCAGCTTCAACTGAAACCGAATCTGAATTTTTTCAGATAATTACAAGCTTCGATATATTGTACGTGTCCATAGAATATGCAGATTTTCATTGGAAAATAACATTTTACAATTTTATGTCCCACTTCATATCTGGCAAAAAAAAGAGGTTAAGCACGAGTTTATTAAGTCCCACAATTTCCCAAGAAATTACATTATCTACTTTTTATAGTGACATAATAGCACTATATATGTTGTCTTGTAGAGATTTATGGTTTGTCAGCTAGATAAAGATCCCCATGGTGGAAAATAATTTTTTTAACTAATAACTAATTTACTCAAATACTGTACTTAAGTCAAATGTTGATGTACTTCTACTTTACTTTACTATTTCCATTTTAAGCTGCTTTATACTCCACAACATTTCAGAGGGAAACATTGTACTTTTTCAGAAAACCTATAAGGAGTTTCTAAAATTATATATTGTAAAGGGTTAAACTACCAAATAGTAACATGAATATAAAGTATGGTAGTTAAAATTAGCTCCATGTTGAATACAACATTAATATTAATGTAAAGTAATAATAATCGGATAAAATAGTATATGATACGGTAGTATAACGAAGATGGGGGCCATTCTGATGCCTAATTAATACATCTTCTTTTGGTACTTTTTGTTGCTAATACTTTTCTACTTTTACACAAGTAACATTTTAAAAGCAGCATTTTTACAATGTGATATTGCTGCTTTTACTTAAGTCAAATATTTAAAAACTTCTTCCACAACTGAAAGATCCCCTCCAGACATGTCATAAGGCATATAAAAACACTGTGCTTTGAATAATAATTTGTGCCTGTTATAGTTTGATTACCTTGCTAAATATTCTTAAAACTACATCTACTCCTTCTTCCTCATTAAAAATCCAGATTCTATGAATATGTCAAACTTCTCAAACTAAAAATATTAACTACTGTACTGAGATAAAAGACTACTTCTCAGTTAATGTGCACGGGAGGCTTCAAGTTTCTACCATCACAATTATGGAAGTTGCATACTGATTGGCTGTCTAGTTGTGATGTCACAAAATCATGCCTGTATGTTCATGTCTTAATCTCAGTATTAAGGTGAGCACAGAGAAGCGTTCCCCCCTTCAGCAGGTGAATTTGAAAACATCCCTCTAGTGCCAAACTCTGCTATAAATCCATGATTTATTATAGCGCTCATTAGCATCCCCAAAATCTCCACAGTTCACAAATGAGTTTCAAACATCCAGCCATCAGGACATGTTAAGATTTAGGAGCAAGTGTACATTTAACAATACCATCCATCCAGGCAAAGAACATCCAAACCTCTGTACCCTTTGAGGTCTTATGTCATTCAAATGTATATCTTATGTATGGTATTTGATTTTGTTATAACAGTCATTAATCTCCTAATGACTGTTATAACAAAATCAAATACCATACATAAGATATAGTGCTGCTGTCTTTAAATGTGAATGTTGAAAGTAGAAGTCCTCTATTAGCCCTTGAAATGGGAATGCTCTTCCAAAAGCAAACTAAGATGAGTTTTGGCTTCTTTAATGTCAACTCTTTCTTCAATCAAAGAGATTTATGTGCACTTGTAAAATTGCCATCTGTTTATCTGCAAACAAACGGAGACTTTCACACTCTAAAATGGTTTACTGTTTATCTGCTTTGCCAAATACGGCTTGAAGTTTACCGTTTAAGATCTTTAAAATCTTGATCATCCAGACTTTAAAAGTCTGTGTCTCCTAATTTCCAAGGACTTATGCTATCCTTTAAAATGCATCATAATGTTATATATAAAATATATATATATATATATACACACACACACACACACACACACATAATGTTATTAAGTCTCACTTTGGAATGAAGCTAAACCGGTTCAGGTTTTACTTCACTAACACTGAACCAAAGGCACTGTTTTTTTTAAAGTTTCCCTTTACTGACTCTGATCTCTGACCTCTGTGTGGAAAAACATAGTTTCAGTTGTAATATGCCATAGAATAGGATTATGGGATAGACTATGATCTAACAGGACAAGGTATGTTGTAAAAAATAGCAAAAGAAAATCAAAGCTGTCACATCCATCCATGCACTGCTTTACTGATTGTATTTCACCAGCCATCACATCGAACAATTACCCAAAAACTCTGGGTCAATGCCAGTCACTCTGCTTCCTTAAAGTGTTGTTTGAGAAGTTTTTTCTCTTTTCTTCTTTAAATTTTAAAACAGCTCAGCTCTACTTGAAACTATCGATCTCTGGACTCCTTAAAACTACCCATTTTATATGAAACCTGCCAGCGAGCTGATGCTGCCAAAGAAACCTGTTTCACACAGGAATGTTTTCAAGGTCCACTTATAGGTGACTTGTGTGGGCTGCAAGTGTCTCCTGGTTCAGACACAGAGCATTACTGCATTACATAAATACTGCATTTTCTCTACTTCTTAAAGCTCCTGTGCAGCCCACATAGTGTGTGACTTTGGCCAATAACAACTTCAACTTGCATAAGGCTTCTGAATGGGTTGATTGATAAGTTAACTTTTATAGAATTCCACTGAAATTGTTGTCAGAAGTGTAGAAGTATTTACTGTTCAACTGAGAATCTTTGCTGAAGTGCTGGAGTACTACTTGGCCCCTCAATGAAAAACATTGTGTGCACATTTTGGATCATGTATTTGTAGGGGCACTCCAGCAATTTTAGCATTGCATTTCCATAAAGTTGAGTGTCTTGCAAGAGACACATTTGGAAAAAGAATGGTTGAAATTGAAGCAGCGCAGGTCAAGATCTCAAGAATTTTAATCCCTAGTATGCTGGAACCTACATTTCCCATAATGCAACTCTACATAGTCTTACATTAGACCCTCTCTAAATGCCCACGTCTTTCAACCCCATACACAGTTTATAACACAGGCATTCTGTGTCGTAAGTCCTTGGTGAGCTCCTTCTGGAGCCACAGAAGACACATAACTGTCCGAACTTTGTCTCAACTTTCACAGGCTGATCAGTAGTACTTGTGATGAGTGAACTGATCGTCGTGTAAAATCAGCGAAGGGGCCCTTTAACACCTGGATGTTGGAATACATACTCAAATAAAGGCAAAGGATTGGACTAATTAATGGAAAATGAGTTAATCTGTTTAAAAATCATGGCCCTGTTTAATGATGCTGGATTTAGTAGCATTATTGGAGACATAAAAGGATAAGAGATATACCCATGACTGACAAAAAATGTGGTATATCTCCTTAATATGAGACAAAACAATTTATAAATTTTAGACATTCTGAATATGATTTGATTAATATCTTTTGGGAAAATGACGGACAACTTCCAGGTTTTCCCAGGCTCAGTCAGCTGGAACCCAGTCAAAGGGTTTTGTTCCTCCCCCCAATCTGGGATGTCAGATGGATGTAGTGTGTGTAGTGAAGTGCCTCCTCCATCCACAAGCACGCACACACTTTCATTCTCACTGAAACACTCCTACCTTTCCCGCCTCACTGCTAGTATATGTATTTATTTCTTCACTACCTCCCTCCTCTTCTTTATCCATTTCTTTGTCTTTGTTCTCTTCTCTGCTGTGTTAAGTTTTGATGTGTGGGTTTCTGATGCCCGGCTCACCTGTATCTGTTTGTCATCTTGATTTATTTTTCTTCGTCACCTTGATATTTTTCTCTGTCGTTTCCATTTTTTATTTTATTTTGCTCTTTAGGGGTGAGATGTTTATACAAGCCTTGCTGGGGTTTCTTTGTGTGATGCGCAGTTTCCGGTGCATTAGCAACGTTTGAAGGCACAAATAAATTATACCTGAACCTCTCTTACCCTCTGTTAGCTGCTCACGAAGAACATAGCTCAGAGCTTTACCCCCGTCTGACATCAGCCTTAGACATCTGCTTTGTATCTAAGCAGATATAAAGCAAAAAATCACACTCTGCAATGATGCTGCACTGTTACGCCTTATGTGAAAAGAATTCTTTGGGAACTTTGATTTTTCTTACATTAGTGCTGATGCAATTCCTGAGGTTTGGCACTGATAACAAAACAATACTTTTTTGATACCTTACTTTAAGAAATATTAATATGTTTTTCTCCAACCTCCGTTTTTTTTATCATTTAACAAAAAAGTCAAACTTCTCAAATGTCTAAATACAAGCAGCATCAGCACAGTTTACTTGAATAATTTGGAATCTGACCAGACACAATTTTCGGTATTCGACGGTTTTCCATACTCACAATAATAGGTACACTTCGTCTGTACCAAAGAAGTATTGAGTTTTGAGTTTGCTAAGAAGCAGCAGACATATAAGAACTCTGGCTCAATAAAATAGTCAATTTTTTAAAATTCAAATCAGACTGTATGATCAAAGAATAAGTAAGCTACGTTAGTAATCTGGCCAGGCATTTAAAAAAAATTGAGGTTCCATATCCAGGCCTACTTTTGTGCCTTTAGAATTTTCAAAGATTTTGGTAAGAAGTAGCAGAATACATGCTTAGATTGGTGTGTTTACTGAGCTACTAAAACAACTACAGTATTTCAGTAGAAATGTCTACAGTAGCTGAAGTACTTGGTAATGCAGGATGGATGCAACAAGGAGGACATTTTGGATGTCTGCCATTGTAGTTTCATAAGAGAGCTATTCAGATTCATTCATTAATTATTGGCCTGTCTTAGGCTATAAAATGACTTTGAAATGAAGCGCTTTGCTTATGGGGTTCAGGTGATCCTGACAACCTTCAGAACCCTTGTTGCATCTCCAATCCCGTGCTCTGTCAGCATCATCAGCACGAATGTCGCTTAACCACCCAGGACGGACTTGCTAACACACGTCCTGCCAGTTGGGTCCTTTACCAAACAGACCCCCTGCTGCCTCCACATTGCGAGGCTCACGTCAGGCAGTGCACGACGGGCTCCTCTGTTATAAGCATATCATCAAGTTTGCATGAGCCTGTCTTTGTGGAAAGTAGGTCACGGCTGGCATCTGAGAATTAGGAGGAGAGAGCGCCGGTTTCGTTCAGATCCTCTGTATGCAGGGATGCTGTGAGAAGTCCCGGCCATGTGACTGACCCAGCTCTTCTCCCACGCCCCCACCACCTCAACTCCCGCATCTGCGGGCACCCTTCGTGCCTTAAAAGATGCATACTAATGAGGCACCTTCCCCCCCTTTAACAATCAAAAGATGCATTGAGGATCGAGGGGTGAAAAATACTGAAGGCTCTGCTGTTTCAGCCAGGATTAGAAAAACCCTTTAAAGTCACATTCCAGGGGCTTTCTGTTGACATTTAGTTGAGCTTCTGCGTTTACACAGTCGATTTTGAGTCAGTGTCGTTACTGTGTTCAACAGTTTTATCATGTCAAATTTGGAGATTGAAGGGGGCATAAAAAATCATGTATCTACCTATTTAAACCGCATTTCGTTCCATGGTGGCATGAAAAAACATAAAATAAACCCGACTGAAACGTTTCCCAAGTGCATAGTCCATCAATTTACATCTATTTACATGCATTACCTCTTGCTGGATTTTTTTATTATAATGTGCTATGCCGTTGCTCACTAGTAATCACAGTTATCAACTGCCTGCTGCTGTTAGATATCTACTGGTGAACACAAGTCAGAGAGTTTTATGTCTAATCAGGTAGCATGAGCTTTACCGAAGGTTTATTAGAGTTAATCATGTTTAAACATGCTATCTGCAAGCTTAGTGAAGTCACACTGAAAGCAGCATTATAGCTAATTCCTTCTTCCGCATCATCCTCCTCCTTCATAGTGTGAGGCATTCGTGTGATGGTGGTGGCTTGGAAACTTTCTTTTTCTCTCTTGATATCTTTCTCCCTCCTCTCTGTGGGCACATCTCTCTCTCACACACCATTCATTTCCTCAGAGATAACCTCTTCCCAGGTGAGGATGTATGTCTGACCTTTATCGCGTCCATCACGGTGTGTCGACTCCCTCCAAACATCACCGACGCAAAACCACCTTCCTCCTTTCTCTCCCGGCTCCTAATTAAGCTCCTGCTTATTATTCATGTGGGATGTTTTGTGTTTTAAAAAACATCGATCACCATGTATTATCAAGTAGGAGAAGTCACCCCACTGTCCTCCATGTCAGTGATGACTGGCAGAGCTGTGTGAATAATGCAGCTCTCTCAGTTTCAGCCATATTTCTTACACGGTATGCATGTTGATGGATGCTATTTACCGGCGTTCTCACTTCTCTTTCGTGAAAAAGGAAATGCTTATTTTTAAACTAAATCCAAAGTTCTGCTTCAGAAATGAACTTTTTATCTCTGTGCATATTTCATTCATCTGCAGTCTTGTATTGTTTGTAATTTTCTGCATCAAAATATCGCTTCAACATGTCTGTGTGTCCTCGGATGGTTTCTGCTCAGGTTCACTTTGGGGCTGGAGCTTATCTCGGCCTTGCACTAGACTATTTTTATTATTTTTGGTATTTATTTGTATCATTCTTTCAAAACCTGAAATGAGTTGCTTTGTGTTTTGCGCATTTCTTTGTTCTGCTTTGTGCTACCCTCTCCTGCCCTCATCAGTTTTCCATCTGTACAAAGTGAGATCTGTTTGAGGTAATATGTGTGCTGATGTCTGTGGTAAACACTCATCATAAATTAATGGCTCTACAATTCTGACCGCCATGATCATCAGCAGTCAGGATAGGATAAGCATCACAGCACAAATGTACCATAATATTTCCCAGAAAGCAGAAAGGTATATATATCGGCCCTTAGCACCATAGCAGCCTCTATTTATTGATTACCTCAGATGCTCTGATATCTGTATTTGCTCAGTTCTGTGGACTATTGTTGCGTATTGCACTTCATCAAAACATTATGGACCTGGCAGGCCATTCAGCCGTACTCACTGATCATTCTCAATGAGCCGCTCGGTGGCAGTACAAAAGTCGAGAGTTTTTTAAGACCCCGACAGAGCTTTGTGTGGAGGCAGATGAGACTGCATTAAAAGTAAATGGTCCACTGGGACTCAACTCTCCTTCCTACTGGCTCCCTGTTGGTGCAATGACCTTGCTACTCCAGTCAGAATATCACAGTCACTCTCCATCTTCCTTCATAGGCTGAAAATCTCATCATTTTAAGAAGTACCTGACATCACCCTCTTTTCCTGCTGAATCACATCTCCCTCCTCCAATATGCTCTCCTCTTGAATTTCAAAAACTCATAGCATAGCCTTTCTTTCTCATATTCCATTCCTACAATTTTGACTCTACATGAATCCAGTGGTTCCCAAACTGTTTAAAACCATGGCATATAGTATATATACACAGTATAGTATAAATATAGTGATTGTTCTTTTCTTGGTACCCCTCCCTGCACCCCCCCCTCCGCCCACACATACACACATGAAATATATGGACTAATATCTATAATAAGTGAAATATAAGCTTATACAGGCCTATAGCCTTCAGCTCTGAATGAATACAAAAATCAACTCTTTTATGTCGCTATGTTGCAGTCCATCTGTGCAGATACATTTTGAACTTAAATACACTTTGTCGCTTTCTTGCTGAGAGTTAGATGAGAACATCGATACCACTCTCATATCTTTCTGCTAAATATGAGGCTACAGCCAGTATCTGGTTAGCTAAGCTGAGCATGAAGACTAGAAACGGGGAATCAGCTTGTTGCTGTAAGAACAGAGACTCCACGAAGGCTCCAGGGAGTCACTGCGCCCAGCCATGAAATAGTCCGTCATATAACCCTCTGTAAGAGCACAAATTGTCACTTTTGCAATTCAGGTTTTGTACACACAATATACAATGTTATAATTAGTGAGCTTTAGAGTTGCTGGGAGGTGGATTTGTCACCTTCAGACGGAGACATGCTAGCTGTTTCGAGTTAGGATGACAACCGGCTACCGTGAGCTGTTGTTTTAGCTGCAGCATTACGGCATAATTAAAAGGGTTTTTTATTCCATCTTGATATTTTTGAAAACGTAAAATGGAAATATAGCTAATGTAGAAACTGCCTGTTGCTAAAAATGAACAGTAAACAGTACGTTTGAGTTAGTAATCTGGGAATTACAGATATTCAGTTGCATACCAGAAATATAAAGTGAACTGGGGGAGTCAGCATTGCATTGTTGATGATGGTGAATGGACATATTGTTGTAGCTGCTGCTATGACTCAGATGTTCTTTAGGGATGAAGGGGGCTGTGGAAACAGAGGCTTCCACATTAAGGATATTTGTCAAAATTGTTAGATTAAATTAGCTTGCCTTTAGCAAGATTAATAGTAGGGGACATAGGACATTTGCTTTAACACCTGAGATTGTTGGTAATTATAATACATACAATTTAAAGTAAGATCCCAGCAAGAATTATAATCATGTGTTTTTGGCATTCATTTGTTGTTGTTTTTTTATTTGTCATGAAGAATTAATATTACTAATAATACAAATGACTTTGAAATACCTTCTATTTTACAATGCTACATCATTTACAGACAAACTTTCGCCAGATTTTGACCTTATAGAGCTGTAATCAGGACACAGGAGATTTCAGCAAATTTCATCATCTTTATGCACTTCATGAAACACAGAGGTTGGTGCATAATTTATTAATCACACAAGGTCCCCACATTATATGAGTCAATTTCAGCAGAGTCAACAGGGCTAAACAACAACAACCATGGGTGCATACATTACTAGCAGGAGTGGCACCGTCGCTAGTCAAACTAATTTGGTGCTTTGGCCAAATTAGCCTCCATGTGGAAAACTAGTATCTCTTCTTTAACACGACTTTGATGGAGGAACTGTCTAGCGCATCAGTCAGGAGAAGTAGCTTGCGGGGGCAGCTGTCTACAATTGACACTGTGAACTGCAGGGACTTCTTATTTCCAGAGGAAGTCATCACCTGTCAAGCATCACTAATGTGTTTATTGTTACTGGAAATATCAACTTGTACCCCTCTAGTTATTTTAGAAAGGAGAGTGACAGTGACTGAATGTTCAGTGTTGTGCAGATTTATGTGCTGTTGAAGGGCATTGTTCTTAGAAGCTTAAAATGATTTTTCCCAAATTAGTATTACACTTTTAATACAGTCTGATATATGTGCATGGTCGGATTATGAAACTATGGGCCCCTGGGCACAGGTATGAAAAAGGCCCCCCAACCTCCTGCATAGGAGCAAGATACCCAGACTGGGGTGTCTTGGGTGACGTTTGTAGTCTCTTTATGGTCATTTTGTGTCTCTTTGTAGTCGTTTTGTGTCTCTGTAGTCGTTTTGTGTCTCTTTGTAGTGGTTTTGTGTGACTTTGTAGTTGTTTTGCATCTCTTTATGTCGTTTTGCTTCTCTTTGTTGTCCTTTTGCGTCTGTTTGTTGTCATTTGAGTGACTTTCCAACAAGAAATGTTAACAGTCACTTGGGACCCCTCGGGCCACGGGTCCCCCAGGTCTGTTCAGTAATCCATCCATGTATAGCTATGTGTATATGGTTATCACTCATGATATGTTCAGTAGCACTTGTAAAACATGCACAGGAGAAGGTGATGGCCAACTGCCAAGTCTTTGTGCTTTGAGGTCGACTGATGAGACGTGTCCCCAGGTTCCCCTGTCTGGCTGCAAGGATTAGAAGTCACTGACGGACTCTCATTTTGATAAAATACTGAGTGTGTATGTGTGTGTGAGAGAGAGAGTGTCTGAGAGAAGCAGTTACTTAAATGGAAGCAGGGAGGAAATAAAACAAACAAATCAAATATTCAACAACCTTGAGCTCTGTCTCTCCCCAGTTCCATTCTTCTGACTAGAGGTAATTGGTTGACACTGTAGACTTGTGTGAAAACTGTAGTATGTGAGGACTAGATGTTATTGCATTTCACATCTCAGTCAGAAAACAAGAAGACAATTGTGGCAGGAATTTAACAAGAACCTTCTAAGACTTCCCTTTCTTCTTGTGTTTCACCAAATCTGAGAAAGTTGATGTTTGTTGATTTGCCCAGAGAGATAGAATTGTAGAGGTTTAGCTTTTTAGTCCTTGTGTATTGTGTAGTAATGAAATGATTCTTATGCCAGACACTGACAGTGTCAACTGCATCTATTTTGTAGTCCAGCTTTTTGAATTATTATTAGAACTGCACCATTACATGTACCAACCTAAAAGTCAAGTCAAGTCAGTTTTATTTACATAGCCCAATGTCACAAATCACAATTTGCCTCAAGGGGCTTTACAATCTGTATTTTAGAGCAATGGAGTGAGCCAGGCTAGCTGTGTCCCCCTGCTTCCAGTCTTAATGCTAAGCTAAGCTAATCGACTCCTGGCTCTAGCTTCATCAATCTTCTCATCCAACTCTCAGCAAGAAAGCGAATAATCATATTTCCCAAAATGTATTTTTAAGCTTTTGGTTGTACTGTTATTTTTACAGCAGGGAATTCCTTTTGAAAATGACCACAATGTCTGAAAAGACACGATTATGATCTATAAAAACACATATTACATGTTCATATTCATATAAGTTTTTGTAGTACTAGAAGTCCAGTGGTAGCGTCCGGCAGATGGAACAGTTGGATGTAAAATGGTAAAAGAGTAGCTTGTCCACTGATCGATTAAATATCATCTTGATGAAGAAAAGAATTGTAATAAATTGTATAAATTGTTAATCACCCATATTTGCGGTCTACTTAAAAAAAATACTCTTGCCTGTATTCAGCCTGGTAAATAAAGTCTGGATGCACTAATCTTAATCGTCTCTCTTTGAGGTGAAATTTTAAATTAATTAAACCTTTGAACACAAAAAGTCTGTGATCCTTTGTTTTGAGGAGATGATAGTGCTGTTTTGTCTCGCTGCCTCTCCTTCTACATCTCTGTGTGTTTACTTCCCAAAACAGGACACCTTCGCTCACTGTCAACCATGTTAACCAGTGTCTGTGTTCTCGCAAAAATAGCATTCTGTTATTTTGACACCTGGCTAAATATCACCGTGGCTGAATCTAATTCCAGCTGTGAGCCTTGTTCCTTTGCTGCAGGTGTAAATTCCTCCTGTCAGAGTCCTTCGTCAACATGGAAATGCTAATTTAGCTCTAATTAGCACCAGGACTCAGGTGGAGAAGTGCCACACACATGATTCAGCTTAACCTTTTGCTTTGATTTCCCTCAAGCCTGATTTTTGGTATTCACAGGAAAACAACTCTGTTTGCCATTACGCTGTGTGTCTTTCTGGAACTTTTCCTTTTTTCATGAGCTTCAAGTTAGCGTACTTCCACATATTTAACTTGGGATCTGTATCACATTATTGTGTGGTTGAAGCATCCCTGTATGGGTTTCTTATAGCATTAATGTGATCTTTCTGTCCTTCTGCTCTAAGACCGATTGAATTGACGCATGAAACATGGATGCTGTTAAATCAACTCTTCAGGTTTCTTTCCTCTACCAGAATTACATCCTCTTCCACTCTGTCCTCTTGTACTCACCTTAATTTGAAAATAAAATGATAAAGAATCAGTAAGAAGCAATTGTATGTTTCTAAGCACAAAGCTCCACGGTGACTAAAGAGTGCTTTCAGCGGAAAAGGAAGGAGAGGAAGAAAAAGAATGAAACCTCTCATTTATGTGTGCTACTTTTTATCTATCATCTGAAAAAGTTATTATGCACTGAAACCTTGTACACTGAGAATGATGCATTTAACAAAAAGATCCTTGTGATAGTTCACATCATGACACAAAATGTAGCCAGGATAGTGGTGGACTTAAAAATAATCGAGACTGGTTAATCCCAGCGTTGATGTGAACGTACTGAGACAGACAGTTCTTTTTTTAAATCAATAGGAATATCAATAGGACTTTTATCCCTAGGAATTATGTTCATGTTGGATGATTCTACATGCGATATTGCGGTACGAAAAAAGTTGTCACTTAATTGAATCCGGGGTTTTGCAGAATCATATTCACCGTTTTGTTTGCCGATGTGGTTGGATCATACAGTTTGGCAACTTGGAGAGCTTCATTGACATTGCTCATATTATTAATCATATATTACTGTTATTTCAAAAAGGCGATCAGATGTAAAATTTGTCATTTGTCCTCAAATGCATATGAATATTGATATACTAACTGCTTTAAAGTATTTTAGCCAATTATTGCAATGCCAGTCAACACTTTAATCATCAGGGAACATTGGGCTGTGTTATGATCCGCAGTCCTTGTCTGGTTTCCTGTTTTATTTTGAAGTCTTGTCTCTTGTTTCCAGTGTTTTCCTGCCCTTGTGTCTCCCCTAGTCTTGATTGTCTTCACCTGTTCCCCATTTCACACCTGCTCCTGATTCCCTTGTTAGTCTCTTCTCTATTTATACCGGTCCCTGTCGGTTCATTGTCCTGTGTTGGATGGGTTTTTTTTGTGCTTCTTGAGCGTTCTTATCATGGTCCTGAGTTGGACATATTTCCTGTGCGCCTGCGTTTTCCTGAGTTTGGACTTACCATCTTGTTTGCTTACCTGCCTGTACCAGCACGTAATCTTTGGGACTGTTTGAGCTTCCTCTGCTGTCTGCGTTTGGGTCCTTCTCCTGCTGTTTCCTTCTCCACATTACAACAGGCTGTACTAGTTTAAAAGAAAATGCTGAGCAGTCATGTATAAACTGGCAGTAAAATCATTACAATTGTATTTGAGATGTGTTCTAGGAAAGAAACCACTTTTCTTCTGTTAATCTCATAAGTGTCAGGCTAAGGGTGTCATCAAAATGTTTAAATTTACATTTAATGACAGCTTTGAGTTTACTGCCATATCGTTCAATGTCAGTGTTACAGTGCTACAAGTATGTACTAATGTCTGACTTAGTTCTACCCTTTAGGGCATGCATAAGGTAGTCCAATTAATTTTTGTGCTCAGTTTCCTCTTACAAAGCGAGGGGGAAAATAATTATGATATTTTAATGAATCAATTATACTCCTCAGGGATGGGAAGAGCTGCACAAGTAGGCACTGAACATAAACATTTACTGAAAAGTTATAAGATGATTCATCACAAATTCACTGGGATGTCTTATATTAGTACTTAGCAATAAAGTTGCTTTTGCTGAGAGAATAAAAAAAACTAACAATAAAACATGCACTCTTTTCTGTATCACAAACAAACCAGTTATACAGAGGTCAAAGGTCAGATCACCTAGACAGCAATGGGTGTCATCCGATAAAGAAGTGAAAAATGAACAGAGAAGTGAAAAGATCTTTACATGTCAGTTTTCATTGTAAACTGGAAGGTAGAGACAGACTTCTTTCTGACAACAGTGCTGTGATGGAGTGCAGTGGAGTGTATCTCTACCCACACCCAGTATTTACAGAGGGGGTTTTCTCAGCTGAAGGGACTGCCTGGATAGGAAAGATGAGACTGTTCATAGCTTTTAAGTCCCTAAATGTACAGAACATTTATCAGAAGTGTGATAATAGTCGCCTTTGTCACGTAATCTCATAATAGAGATTCTTATCAGATGCTATTAAAGCTAATTATACTATTTATACCCGCACAATTAGGTACATCCTAGAGACTCACCTTCAGGACTGTGAACTGATCTCAACTTTGGATGGAGAATGTGGACATGAGCAGAATGCATACAGTATGAAGCCATACAATACTCAGACATAAGAGTTGGGAAGTGTCACTTTAGCAGAATGTTTACTTAGAAGAAATTGACATGGTCTTGTATTCATGAATAAATTCCATTCCCACAGAGACAGGCCATTCAGAGTACATTTAACTGATGACCGAGATGTGAAGTAATTACAGAGCAGAATTATCGATCAGGGGTGGAGTCCATAGGGTCTGTCAAGTCTTGCCAGGTTTGAAAAGGTCATAAAGTTCCTTAAAGGTTATTTCAACACGTTGGCAGGCGTCTGGAGCATACAGGCACTTCACTCCCCAGCCCTCAATCCAAACCGTCACTCATATTTCAAACTTCGGCTAGTCAAATCAATCTAGTCACGGTGGAGGAACGGAGCGGTTCATTACTGGGAGGGCTGAGGAGCTCTCCGATCAGGTCTCTAATATCACTGTGATCCTCTTCTCTTTTCGTACCTAATTGAATTCTCTAGGAGAGATGCCCCTCAGCTGCAGATTTATCATATCCTGAAATTGGAGGAGACTAGCTCCATGAAGGACGTGCGCAGAACATTTAATCCACTCCTCATGCTGTAAGGACTTGACTTATCCCACTGTGGACTACTGGCCTTCAGAGAGGTGTCTTTATTCAGCGTTGCCCGAGATGAGCAGGAGCTGCAGCAGGAGGTGCGCGCATCCCATATCAAATATGCTGCCTGTCATGTACAGTGTGACCACCATTCACAACAGATGGCATCGTAATCTGTAATCAAAGCCCCTTAAATGCAGCTCACTGCACAATATGTCTCTCTCTACTCCAAATCTTTCTTTCTCTCCACCTCTAACTTTCTCTCTCATTGCAGTGTTAGACATTTAACATCTCCTTTCCTTTCCGTTCCTCTCTACGTTGCAGTAACAAATGGTTTTGACATCAAAGATAAGATAACCCGCAGGATTGTTTTTCAAAGCCACTTCCTCAGGAAGGTGGTCGAATGTAAAATGTGGTGTCTTCTTAACATAAAGATGGAGTGCAGATAAGTAGGTGAATCATAAAGAGGAGACAGTTGTGATGGACATGTCGCACATCTGCAGGGGACAATTTAAATGGTTGAGAATCATGTTACAGTGGCAGATCCCCATTCTATCCTTTATCCTATCTTATCCTATCCTATATTCTATCCTATCATATCTCCTGTCCTGTCCTACATTGTAAATCCTATATAATATGCTTCCCTATCCTATTCTGTAGCCTATCCTATCCTATATCATATTCTATCCTATCCTATATCCTTTCCAATTCTGTCCTATCCTATATTCTATTCTGTCTTATCTCTTATCCTATCTTATCCCATCCTACCTTGTCCTGTACTCACTGTACAATTCCTTCCATAGTATAATCTGAAATATAACTATATTATTAATTATTATTATTATTAATACTATACTTTTAGAATCTGGCTTTTAAGATTGTGTCTAGTGTGTGCAGAATGACATCAGATGTATATCATTCCAATAATTACGTCACGTCTCCAGATAGGATGTATTTTAAGTACACTGCATATCTCTGTGCTTAAGGTCTCCCACATTTGCATGCAGTATGGCAGTCCTGGCACAAATCCAGTGCTATATGATTACTTATTTGATTAAACATTATCATGCTCAGCAGGACAGTGGAGCTCTAAGAAGAGTTGAGGTGTAACTGCTGACAGCAGCAGAAAGCCTCGTGAATCATGCTAAGGTTATGTTGTGGCTGTGAATGGGAAGATCTGCCCTCCATCATCTAGTTTCTCATGGGCAATAAACTTTAACCTAATGAAACCTACCTCTGATTATGATCATTTATATTTATTTGTATGTTTATAATAATTCCTCTCTTTCAGTGTTGTGTTCATTTATTAATGGCTTCATTCTTTCAAGCTTTCCTTTTCTGTCTAACCAATGTAAACAACAACAAAAAAGGTGTGCTGTGGACTTCTTTCATCTCTGATTCTCCTTGTTCACATTGGTAACAGACAGTCCCTGAAATCGTTCATATTATGTTATGTTTCAAAACTCTGCTGTGAATGTCACCAATCAATTCCATAATGAGATATCCACCATTTGAAAACTGAATGAAACACTTAACAGCAGAAATTGTACATTAACTCATACTTTTATAAGGAATAGTTGTCAACTTATTGATTAGCTGCACTTGTCAATATTTTTTATATTAACAATAGCTCAGTGAATACATGTAAGGAGTTGCTTGTGACAAAACCCACAGAGAATTTATTACCCAACTCTGCAGTTTCCCTCAGCTCTTCAGAGCATTTTAGCGTCTTTTAACTCTTCGTTTTGGTTTTATAGCCCACAACTTTACTGTTTTGATTCACTGTCACCATTCCCACTACATTTTAGGTGCTGTAGGAAGTCGTTTTCAGCAAGAAAGACTTGATAAACCCACTACACTACCTGCTCAGCACCAAACTGCAGACAAAGTTTGCAACTAGCTGGTGCATACAGTGGAGAGCTGCTAAAGAGTAAGATACTTCCATCAGGAGTTGGTGGAGACCAAAGAGAGCTAAAAGTAGAGTGAATATTGAACTTACTACTTAACTTATTTGCCAGGCCGCCAGACTCCAAATGCAACTCCAAATTAATGCTAATGTTCAGCGTGTGTATATAGGCAGCTGTTTGCTAACATGTTTAACATAACAACTTTATGAAGTGCTAGTTTGTCAATGTTGTGTTTATAGCTTTCTGCTGCCCCCATGTGGCCCAAAGATCAATTATTGCTACTTTAAGTTCTTGGTTGCCATGAAAACAAAGCATACTGACTCCTCTAAATGTTAACCATACATTTTTGAATTTACAATGAGACTCTTCCAGGGCGCTGCTGCACTTTGAAAATGGCATTTGCATTTAAGATTCAGAGCATTCAATGGTGTAATGATAACTGTGGGTTGACAGTGTTGATGTACTCTGCTTATTATCCCGCGCAGGTGGAGGTGTACAGTGTTGAAAGTGACATCCGTTGATGTGCAGATCCATCGCCTCGTGAGCTACTGCTGAGTAACTCCAGCATGGAGCTGAATCCGGAGAGGATCATAGCCTGATGACACTTGGCAAAATGGCACACTAATTATAGTCATTTTCATTTTGGGCATAAACGCTTGAGCTTAGTCATGTGCGAAGTGTTGATACCTTTCAGAGCACGGACCAATGCTCCCACGTTGTTTAGCCCTGCCAAATCTCTGCTGCGGATTGGCTGAGCCTGTAGCGAACAGTGACACTCAGAGGCTTAGGTAGTTTCCATCCAGGGCTGGATCGGCAAACCGGTGACACAGAACAGTCTGGGGGCAGCCGTTGGACGGCATCCTGGCTGGGAATATTAGCAGCGTTTAAACACTAGGCATGGCTTCAGAACAGCACAGCTCTCACACATACTGAATGGTAAACTAGCTGGCAGTTATTTTCACTCTGTATAGAGCTGCACTTAGAGTTTAGTTTAAGAAACAGAATAAAAATAATGAAATCACAAGAGTCTCTACATGATTAAGTATCAGGGTTTCACAGTTCATTATCTTCACACAATAGAGTCAAGATACTATAGGCTGTTAAAAGCTGATGCTGATTTCTGCAAATGAATCTCTCAATACTTGCCTGACCGCACACACACACACACACACACACACACACACACACACTCTAGAGGCTGCTACAATAGCCCAAAGGCTATAGTACTGTCTAGAATATGCAAAGCCCTCTTACTGTAACAAAATGAATGATAAAACATTGTGAGACTGTGTGTGTTTCTCATGCCTTAACAACTTGAGTTAATAACCAGGAAGAATACAGTTCTCTAAGAATACTATTAGAATCAGTATTAGAACATGGCCCCTTTTTATACTGATTTTAAGATTAAAAAACGGAACAGCACCTAAGGTTTAATTTGAACAATGTTGGCGAATAAGGACTAAAAGTGCAGAATGATATTAATAGCTAGAAAAATAAAAAGCTACAGCATTCTCTTGCTAAAAGCAGCTCTCAGTGTGATTGTTATTGACAGGTGTACAGTTAATGGTTGTAAAGGCAATGTACAGGTAGGCCTCATTTGCTATATAACTATGATCAATATACGTAACTATCCACCCAGTCTTTATAGTGCTCTTTAAAAAGGACTGTATAGTGTTGTAGCCTAAATAATGGCCAGGTCCACTGAGACCAGCACTTAGTAGAAGAAACTGTTTGGCTGATCAGGCCATAATTCGGGCCATCCCTCCCCTAGAGGATCAGTCCCTGGGAAATCTCTGAGAACTAAAGCAATCAACTGAAATTTCATTCCTGCTATTTTTTTCATTTCGCTTTGTACTTAACTGTTAGACTACTCTCTCTTTCTCTCTCTCTCTCTCCATTTGTCTGTCCCCATGGATTTTCAGATGCAGTTGCTGGAAAAATTGGGCTTTATACTTAGTGCTGAATCCATCGTTTCTATGCAGAGCAATCATTTTTAATATAGTTGTAATTTGGTCAATTTTGCCTGTCACTTTTATATCGATATCATATTCTCCAGCTCACAGTCTGTGCTGTTAATGTAATTGAGACAAACTGTCACAATTTTCCCGGTTTTTATATTTTTCCCAGTAAAAGTACAGTGGAGAAGAGCAGGGGGCCCATTTGTTTCCATGATGTTTATACAGTGGGGCAAAAAAGTATTTAGTCAGCCACCAATTGTGCAAGTTCTCCCACTTAAAAAGATGAGAGAGGTC